>JAOWBW010001520.1:49133-274396 GCA_026119855.1 Campanula takesimana
GCTTTGAAGCGGCGCCCTTGATTCTACGGGGCGGTTTGAGACCACGAGCCGCGACTCAGAATTATCGCGATAATCTGCTGCGGTCTACGTTCGACCAAGATTACGATTTTTACATCGACTCTGAGCGTCATTGGTCGATGGGGCTTTCGGAGACGCGAGAGGTAAATTCGAATTTCATTCCTCTCCTTCTCGCACATTTATATGTTTCATGCACATAATAAAATGCTAGAATAATGGAGTGCTAGAATTTAAATTGCTAGAATTGTAAATTGCTAGAATGATAACATACCTGTGCTGTGTTTACCTGCAGAGGATCAAGGCTCGTGGGTCCCAGTGACTATGGGCAAACTGTGGGCGTCCCTGCCGGAGGGACCGGGCGGTTTGCGTGCTCGGATCGAGGCTATGGGCTTTGGCCCATTCTTTGACAGTGTTCGCATGGTCGGGCTACCCTGAAGGTGGCAGCGGTGATAGAGGTGTGCCGGGAGTTTTGGTGGGATACCACCATACCTTCCACTTCAGTTGGGGAGAGATTACCATCACGCTGACGGATTTCGCGGCCATCACAGGGTGGAGGTTTACTGGTACCCCTTTGCCTTTGATGAGAGCTTGGCGGAGCGGCGGGACTATAGACAGTCTCTGCTGGGAGTCGACACCGACCTGGGAGGAGGTGTCAAGGGTTATGGAGTGGAGGCCGGGAAGGTGAATCGCTTGGTGGAGGTGGCTATTGAGGCCTTTAGTAGGGGGGAATATGATTTGGATTGCTTGGTCCGGCTGTTTCTTATGGTACAGCTTTTCAGAGATTTTGTTTCCCAGTGGGGCTACTGTCTGCCGGTACTCAGTGCTAGGGGCTCTTGTGGACTTGGACTTAGTCGGTGGGATTTCTTGGGTGGAGCTGGTTTGTCTGAGATTTACCGGACTTTGGACCATTGCTCGAGGGCTAGCTCGTCGGCCTTTGACGGGTTTCCAGTTCGCCTTTGAGGTACGCTCTTGACTACCCTTCTTTTCATTTGTTGAGATCTCTGCTCTATCTTTTGGTCTGAAATGTCTCTCTCATTATATGCACAGGCTTAGGTGTACGAGGTCTTCGGTGTTGCCCCTTTTCATGTTGGTGATGAGTGCTATAAGGTTGTTCCCATCATGTCTTACTGGTGCAAGGCAACAGGGCTCCTCCCCGTAGAAACCGGGACAGGAAGACAGTGGATGCTGCTGATCTGAGGAGGGTGTTCGCGATGTCTGAGCCTGTTGGGGTTAATTTACCCATGGAGCCCGGCCAAATGAGCTTTAGGTGGGTCCCTATGTAGTGGATTTGACCGCTTCTAGGGTTCTGCTTGTGGGTCTCACCGGGGAGGCCATGTATCTTGGAGAGAGGGTGGTGCGTCAGCACAGGGCTGGTGCTTTACGTGGGCTCCTTATGACACTCCTCGGGATATGCTCCGTCCCGCGAGGTTGGCGACTTTCTTGGCTCCCACTCCGCAGAGCATTACAGAGGGGGTGACGACTATGCCGGCTACGTGCGGACACAGCTGATCAGCCCTCAGGTTCGCTCGGATGTTATCGGGAGATGGATCGGGCTCGGCCCGTTATGTAGGTAGGAGTAGACCTTTGGTTGATATGCCCTTCGCTCGAGTAGCGTGAGAGTGATAAGGGGCGGTCGGGAGGTGGAGCTTAGCTTGGAGCTGACTGATGCAGATCTCGTTAAGGAGACATTCATTCCTCCGCCCGACGCTGGGGTAACGGATTTGTGCCTTTATATTAGTCATGTTTGCACATACCTATTTCTTTCTGCATTGTAATCATTTGCCTTTGCTTCCCTTTCAAGTGACTCGGGAGGCATATATACATTCAGCTCAGCGGTAGAACGTGTTGATGCGCTTACTGAGGGAGGCGTACCATTCATGTACTTGTCAGAGGGACGACGTTACATCACCCCAGCGTCGTGAGCGGTCTCCGAACGGTACGGGCTCTTCTCACAATGGTGGTCGAGCGGTCCGGGGACGGAGTTCGGGTGCCGGTAGCTCTCGAGCTTTAGCACGGCATGGAGACACCACGGAGGAGGATTCTGATTAGGCGGGGCCCATCTTTCCATCTTTATTTCCTACACTGTTAGCTATAGAGAGCAGAGGGATATGTATGTATAGAACGGATGTACAAAATGCATGTATGTATATTATGTTCTAAAAATGCAATTTTATTGTGGGAGCCTACTTGTGCAAACTAGTTATTTTACAAAGGTTCCTAATTTTATACAATGCATGAGCCACGGAAGGGGGCAGGTACGTAGTTGCATGATCCGTTACGGAGTGGGAGGAAACAAACTGGATTTCTGCATGGAGCGATGTTGGCCGCATGGCCATGGCAAGCCCGGAGCAATGTTGGCCGCATGGCCATGGCAAGGCACGGAGCAATGTTGGCCGCGTGGCCATATCTTCCAAGATCACAAGTGGCCGCGTGGCCAAGTCTGTAGTCGTCTCTGCTTTTCCTTTTCCTGGCAAGAGTGGGAGTCCGTACCCTATTTAATGAACCTTTGGAGCCATAAAACGTACCAGCAACCTTTTGAGCAGTTTTTAAGTTCCTTTTAGCCAATTTTCTTGCTCTTTGCCATGGATCAAGAGGCTAGGATCACAAGTCTTGAGAAAAAGTCTTTATAACCTCTTTGGAGAAGTGGTTTGCCAACTTCTTGTTCTAGTCGTAGGAAACTTGATGAACGGTATGGGATAAAGTGTCTTTGTCACTTTTGCACATGAACTCCAATACCAACCTCTTGCAAGCCTGTGGGAGATTTTGGAATGATACCCTCCATGTCTTCAACTTTTCATTCAACGAGAATAACACCCACTTATGAGGACATCGCGGCATTATGTGGCTACGAAGGGAAGGGTAAAGTTGCCTTGCCTTTTGACTTCGTTTGCTTGAGGGACAAGTTGATGACCTTTGGCGTGCCCGCGGATGACTTTGATAGGTATGCTAGGGCGGTTATGTCACCTTTCTTGGATGCCACAACACTTTATACACATGGATGTGGCCTCTGACCGTTCCTTGGACCATCTTGCGCTATGTCTGTTTGCCTCTATTCTTTCCCTTCTGAGGTTGGATTTGCTAGTGAGGGGTGTTTGGGCATGGTGAATTCGGCTCGTTTAGGTTATGACATTGTACCGGCCATTCTTGGGGAGATGCTCTGTGGGATTCCCCATCTCGCGGCTTATGGTGGGATGCCTTGTGGTAGTGATAGGATTTTGACCATGTGGTTGCAAGAGAGGCTTCGAGTGAATAAACCGGTGGCTTCTCTGAAGGTGGCCCCATGGATGCACCGCATTAGAGGCATGGCGGAGCGGTTTGAGGGCATGACTCTCAAAGGTTGGGAAAAGTATTTGGCGGAAATGGTGACTGACGACATTCAGTGGGTGGTGCCCCATTGGCACATTCACTCTGTGAGGGAGAAACAAGTGGGACTTCACATGATCAAAGTTCCGACCCTTTCTGGGACTACCTTTTACTATCCCTCTAGAGTGCTTCGTTAGTATGGTTTGGTGCAGACCATCCCGGAGGGTTGGGACGAGGAGAGAGATGATTTTCCTTTTGGGATACTTCAGTTAGATGATAGTGCCTCAGTCCTTCTTTCTCAGATGGGGCGAGGCCGGCTTTAGTCGTAGGAACTTCCTCACACGCTCTAGCAACACCTTTCCTGCCACGCGAGTATTGGATTGGTATATGGGGAGACTTGGGCATGCGGAGCAGACTCTAGAGACCCTAAGGGGCACTATTTTGGGATCCTGTGCTCCAAGTTTTTCATTGAGAATTAAGGAGGCTGAGGCTTATGAGAGGAGGATGAGTAAGAGCGTGGCTAACGGAGGCGGAGAAGAAGTGGGGGCGTCAAAGAAGAGGAAGGGCGAAGAGGCTCCTAATGGCAAGGCTAAAGGTGTTAGCGAGTTCGAAAGAAGATTTTGTGAGAATCCTAGCAAGAAGAAAGTTCGCCGTGGGCAAAGCAAGAAGAAAGAGACCGAGGGCACAAATGGCACTAAGGAGTAATCCCGAGCGTCTCTCCATAGTCGTGTAGACACATTAGTTTAATTTAGTTTACTTTTGTTTTAGTTTCAATTTTAGAATAGGTTATTTTATTCAAAAGTACGTCAAGCTTAGACTCATCAAATAAGTGTTAACATGCAGTGACTATGGAAATAAAAGTTTTTGCTTTCAGAAAATACAACTTCTATCTTTATTGCTTTGTGACAGGGTTTGGATGTTTATTTGTTTTTTAGACCGCACCTTTTGAAAGGCTGCCTACGTTCCCCTTTTACAAATAGGACTAAGAAGTCGGACTAGAATGATTTTAGAGAAAGGGAAGACAGAAGGGGGAATGCTCTACTTTTGCCTAGACCGCCCTTGCGGGTTTTCGATCTAGCGAGCTTTGTACGCACCCTTATTTTGCATAGACCGCCCTTTGCGGGTTTTCAGTCTATCGGGCTTCTTTTGCGTAGTAGACATTTTTTTATTTATTTATTTTTTTTTTGAGAGGGGGGTTGTACTAGTCGTAGTAGCGTCTGAGCTTGCTGAGGTTGACTGGTTCCTTGAACGGGTTGCCATCCAAATCTGCCATTCTGACCGCTCCTCCGGAGAAGATCTTCTATACTACAAACGGCCCTACCCAAGTGGGGCCCATTTCCCGAGGGGGTTGAATTTGTTGGGCAAGCGTGCTTTGAGCACCAAGTCTCCTTCCTTTATGTCAACAGGCTTGACCTTTTTATTAAAGGCTTTTGTCGTTCTCCTTTGATAGGCCCGGATGTGTTCCATGGCCTTCAATCTGCGTTCGTCGAGCGTTGCCAACTGATCATGGCGACTACGAAGCCATTCAACCTCATTCACTTGGTTCTCGAGCAAGATCCTCAAAGATGGCACCTCCAACTCAATAGGGAGCACTGCCTCCATGGCGTATGTCAAAGCGTAAGGGGTCTCTCCCGTAGCGGTGCGGGCTGACGTTCTGTACCCCCAAAGTGCTAATGGTAACTTCTCGGGCCAATCCCGTCCTTGCGAAGCCATTTTGCGAATTATCTGCTCTATCGTCTTGTTGACCGCCTCAACCGCGCCGTTAGTCTGTGGATAGTATGGGGAAGATTTCTTTCGTTCGATCTTGAATTCTACAAGCAAGCGAGCACACTCGGCTTCGAAATGACTGCCATTATCTGATATAATGAGGTTAGGAACCCCATACCGACACATAATGTTCTCTTTGATAAATTGCGCTACCTTCTTGGAATTCAGCACCTTGTAAGACTGAGCTTCGACCCACTTTGTGAAGTAGTCGACCGCGACGAGGAGGAATTCATGACCATTACTACCGGCCGGCGAGATCTTCCCAATAATGTCTATACCCCACGTGGCGAATGGCCAAGGCGTGGTGGAACTATACAATTCGTGTGGGGGGATGTGGTTGAGGTTGGAGCATACTTGGCACTTGTGACACCGTCGAACCCATTGAATACAGTCTGTCTCCATGGTAATCCAATAATAGCCCAGCCGAGTGATCTTCTGTCTAAGCATCCTTGCATTCATGTGGGGTCCGCACAACCCGTTGTGTACTTCTTCCATTATTGCTTCAGCTTTCTTGTTGTCGACACATAAGAGCAACAGACCGTCGTAATGCCTCTTGTACAAAGTATCGTCTAACAGCACAAACTGCCCCGCCAATCTTTTGAGTGCTTGCAGACTCTTGGCCTTCACATCTCCGTCAAAGGACATCTCTCCGTGCTTAAGGAACTTGTTGATTTGGGCGTACCATTGATCTCCGTTTACCTCCGCATCGATCTGGATTTCACAGCAATAGGCGGGGTTCTTCCTTCGTCCAACCCTGAATGGTTTCACGGACCTTCCTTCTGGAATTTCAACTAAGGAGGCCAATGTAGCTAGAGCATCCGCGAACCTATTTCTGTCTCGTGGCAGGAAATGGAAGGTAACTTCTTTGAACTGTGCTATCAACTCATCCATGTAACCTTGGTACCGCTGCAGGCAAGGATCAATAGTTTTCCATTTCTTCGCCGTTTGGTTAATAATCAAAGCAGAGTCTCCATACACTTCTAACTCTTTCACGTTGCGTTCTAGGGCGGCCTCCAATCCGGCTATACACGCCTCATACTCGGCGGCATTGTTGGTTGCTAAAAAGTTTAGCTTGATGGCTATGGGAGTGTGCTCATCTTTGGGATCAATAAGTAAGAGTCTGACTCCATTCCCTCGTTTGTTTGCAGCTCCGTCAAAGAATAATTGCCACCTTTCTGCGACCTCAATTGTGAAAATGTCATCATCCGGGAACTCGGGGTCGGGTCCTCTTGTCTCAGTGCTCGGAGCGTCTGCGAGCTGATCGGCCATTGCCCTCCCCTTGATTGCCTTCCTCGGTACATAAGTAATGTCGAACTCTCCCAAGAATACTGAACATTTAGCGAGTCTCATAGAAAGGGATGGTTTATCGAATAGGTACTTGATAGGATCCATTTTCGAGACTAGTAAGATCGGATGGGATACCATGTAGTGCTTGAGCTTCGTCACCACCCATACTAGGCCTACGCAGGTCTTCTCGAGCGCGGAGTAATTGAGCTCGCTACCTTGTAACTTTCGACTGACAAAGTACACTGCATTCTCAATCCGGGAATCTTTGGCTTCTTGCGCTAACATGGCTCCGACGGCGGTATCTGTCACAGTTAAGTATAGTAGCAACGGCTTCTCCTTATGCGGCGGGCGCAGGATTGGGGTATTCACCAAATATTGTTTGATCCTTTCGAAGGCTATCTGGCAGTCATGATCCCACTCCACACTGGCTGTTTTCTTCATTAACTTGAAAATTGGTTTGCAGATGGTGGTCAGCTGATTGATAAACCGACTGATGTATTGCAGGCGTCCCATGAATCCTTTTATCTCCGTCTCGGTACGGGGTGGCTTCATCTCTAGGATGGCTTGAATCTTCCTTGGGTTGGCTTCGATCCCATTCTCGGTGACCATGTAACCTAATACTTTCCCTCTACGAACTCTAAAGGTGCATTTCGCCGGGTTCAAACGCATGGCGTGCTCTCTCAACCTGTTGAAGAATTTTCTGAGATCTATCAAGTGTTGGCCCCCAGACCCTTTTGAATGTATAATCATGTCATCCACGTACACCTCAATCTCCTTATGGATCATATCGTGGAATAAAGTCGTTACTGCCCGTTGGTAGGTAGCCCCAGCGTTCCTCAGCCCAAATGGCATGACAGTATAGCAAAAAGTCCCCCATGGGGTGGTGAAAGCTGTTTTTTCTTGGTCCTCCTCGGCCATCTTGATTTGGTTATAGCCGGCAAACCCATCCACAAACGACTTGGCCTCATAGTGGGCGGTCGCATCCACCAACATGTCGATATTTGGCAAGGGGAAGTCATCCTTTGGCGTAGCTTTGTTGAGATCCCGAAAATCCACGCATACTCTGACTTTACCGTTGGATTTCTTGACAGTCACCAGATTTGATAACCAAGTTGGATACTCGATCACCCTGATGAAACCCACACGGAGTAGCTTCTCAATCTCTTCCTTCACTTGCAAAGACCATTCCGGCTTAATGCGGCGCAGCTTCTGCTTGACTGGCTTAGCGTCTGGTGCTGTCGGGATTCTGTGCTCTACGATCGAGTTGTCGAGCCCCGGCATGTCCTTATAAGACCATGCAAACACATCCACATATTCTTTGAGTAGCTCAATCAGTGCTTCCCTTTCGGCTCCGCTGAAAAAACTCCCAATCTGCGTTTCCTTAGGCTCGGCTTCGGTTCCCAAATTCACGCATGTTAACACCTCATCGGCAGCTTGGGCTCGAGATTCTTTTTGATTAATAACCTGTTCTGAGATTTCTTTAATGTATTCATCATTTAATGTGTCTGTGTCTGCCTCTTCTAATGAATCATTATTAACTAAGTGTATGTCATTAGTTTGATTATTAGCCGATTTATCAGTTAAAAGAGTGACTATGGAGGGATACTCGGAAAGGTCGAGGGTTTCATTCATGGCAAAAGGGAATATAGCGTTTGCAACAAGATCATAGTCTTCGGACGTTAGGTCGTCAGACTTAGAGGAAGACTCAAATTCAAAATGTAAGACACTAGACTCTGGGGACGGGGATTTTGGGTGAGTGACAGGAGATGCTGCAGGAGTGGCGACAGGAGAAGGAGTAAGCCCCAGTGTTCCCACCATAAATTCCGGAGTAGCTATAGGTCCCCCAATGATGCACCAATTCTTGAGCTTGTCCCCCATGGGTACCACCAATGTCCTTGGGTCCACCTTATCTTCAGAATCGTCTCCGATGACGGCAACCAAGTCTTCGTGCAGCCCCAGATTACCCAGATGTTGAAGCAGATATTGGCCGTCCCACGTCTCAGTCAAACTTGGAGTTTCTGCGGCTTCTATTGCTGGCTTGTCAAGGGTTGCATCTTCAAGTTGATCTGCCAAGTCATCTGCCACCTTGGTGGAGTACTCATGCCTGATAGTTCTAACTCTGTCCGTGGCTTTGTCATATTCCATGTAAGTCAGCTTCATGTTGGACCGATCGAATTCCACATCTCTGAAAATCTCGAACCCTTTCTGCAACTTCCCGGTGTGGTCAATCCATGGCTCAGCGAACTCAAAACACGAAAACTCCTCGCCTTCCCTGACAAAGTAGCTATTCAGGGACAGGCGGTATGGCCGCATTTCAGGCTTTTTGTAGGGAAGCTTCATCTTTTTAAGCAATTCTATCCTTTGTTGCTCCATCTTGTCTTCAGGAGTAAGGGTGTATCCTAGACCGAACAACCCTCGATGATTAACCTCTTCAACCAATTCTGTGGGGCCTTGCAAGTTCTTACCTAGCCCCAGTCCCGGTATAAAACCCATGTTACGCAGTATCTTGACAACAGGTGCCACTTTGTCCGTTGTTTTGGTGAGGTCGATGGTGCAGATCTGTGCTTGAGCGACTATTTCGAAGCCATTGAAGAGTTGGCTCTCTTCCCCATGCTGAATCTGTAAGACAGGAACGCCCTTGGTGTCCGTCCCTTGGGTAGTTACGAGATCACTGTAGATGATGGTCACTTCATTACCAGATTGAAACTTCACACACTGGTGTATGAAAGATGGGACAGCGCCCGACTGATGTAACCATGGTCGGCCGAGGAGGAGTGAGAAGGTTGCGGGGATGTCTATGACGTGGAAATCGGTTGGCATGATCTTTGTTCCGATGGTAATGGGCAAGGTGACTTTGCCTATCACGGCGCGACATGTAGAGTCATAAGCTTTGATGGTTTGCTTGGATGGGTGTAAATCAACACCATGAACGCCAACCACATCCATCATCCTTGAAGGCGGGATATTAATTGCAGAACCATTATCAATGAATACACGGGGGATTTTCTTGCCATTTACCTCGACAGTGATGTATAAAGGCTCATTATGATCAACTCCGAATGCTGGCTTGTCTAGCTCCGAGAAAGTGATGATGTTTCCGTAGTGGATATTACCAATCATGTGGGTGACGTCCTCCGGGGTAATAGTGGATGGTACCATGGTGGCGGCGAGGTTTTGCTCGAGCATGAGGCGATGGGCTAGGGAGGAGGTGAGTAGGGACCATAGTGAAATATGGGCTTGGGTTTGTTTGAGTTGAATGAGGATAGGGTCTTCTCTGTCTAGGTCGGTTTGCTCGGGTTCCTTCCCAAAGATTTTCTTTGCGCCTTTCGGGTCGGATTGGTACACTTGACCGGATCTTGTAAGGAGACAAACTTCTGCACGTAGCTCCTCCAAAGACAATGGCGAGTCATGACAAGGGGCGAAACTTCGGTCTTTTCGGCCTCCTCGAAGATTTCGGCCCAAGAAAGAGGTTGAGAGGGCTTGGGGCTCTCTTCCTCTAGAGATTCGACTTCACTCACTAGTTCTTCTAAAGACAACAAGTAGCAAGAAGATTCTTTATTATTAGTCATTGGAATACAACCCATCTCATCACAGTCCGCCACAACAGGCTTGGCCGGATCAGTGATCTCACTAAGTTCTACCATGAGTACATTGCTAGCTACATAATCTCTAGGGTCTTTGACTACTCCCTTGTGGATGAGCTCTTGCACGGCTTTCTTGAGTTCAAAACATTCTTCGGTAGTGTGACCGGTGCACTTGTGGTAGTGGCAAAACTTTGACAAATCGCAACCAAGACGGGGGAGATGTCCTTCTAATGGTTCGAGCATTTCTAACGTCACCAATGCCATGAAGATATCCACCATCGTGAGCCCTATCTTGTCAAAGGCATCCATGAGCTCTAGGATACTGATCTCGCATGTTTGCACCATATTCACCCCACCCCCATTGTTAGGAAGAGGGTTATTCACCACATTAGGACCCTTCGGCTTCTCAATCTTCTTGTCATTGATCAACCCTTGTACTACGCGCTTCAATTGAATACAACCATCCGTTGTGTGCCCTATGTGCTTGTGATACTTGCAGAACTTGGAGGCGTCCAAATCAGTTCTTGGGTAGGCGGGCTGGTAATTCTCCAAAGGCTTGATAAGACCTCTCTTGACTAATACGTCAAAGACTTTCCCCATAGGCATTCCAAAATCGTCAAAGTGTTCCCTCTCTCTTTGCGGCGGAGCCCCGTTCCTTGTTATGGCTTAGACATCTAGCGGGACCTCTTTTTGGACCATATTCACTTGGCCGACGGCCTCCTTTCCACCCCTACGAGGCGCAGGCGCAGTAGGAGCCTTGTAGCGGAAGGAGTTGTTGTTGTTGGTCTTTGGACTTTCCTTTGGCGGCACAATCCCAGTGAACCCTGCTTCGTACCTTACTCCGGCGTCAACCATTTCCCGCAAATCAGGGAAGTAACCATTATCTATAGCTGCTTTCATCTCCGGTAGCAAGCACTTGTAGAAAATCTGTTTCTGTTCCTTCGCTTTTGGTGGGTATTGGACCTCGCACAACCGATGATTCCACCTCTTGTAAAAATCATAAATAGCCTCGCCGGGCTTTTACATAGTGTTCTCAAGGTCAGTTCGATTCACATGCCAATCCAAGTTAGCTTGATACTTCTCACAGAAAATGGCACTGATTTGATCCCACGTTTGCCTCTCGCTTGGTTGTATCCCCAAGAACCATCGCAGAGCTATACCATCCAAAGTGCTATGAAATACGCGAGCCATATGTTCGTTGGTGCAGTCACGAGCCCTCATGGCCAACACATAACTATCCAAATGAGTCTTAGGACACGAGTCACCATGAAAACATTGCCACCTTAGGCATCTTGAAATCCTTGGGGAGAGCCCCCACTTGGCTAGGGTTGATTGTCTTGGTAGTCGGTGCACTTTGCTTATCCACGGTCTCGATCAACTTTCGCATTTGCTCTTACATGGCCATAACCACAGGGTGATTAGAGATGTTGGGGATAGTTTCTGACAGAATTACGGGAGGAGTAGTGGAAGCAGTAGCAGCGGTCATCCCAATGGCAACGAGGGTGCGGGTAGTTTGCTAGCGGAGAGGTAGCCACCAAGCAGTTCAGGGGAAGGTTCATAGACAGCCTTGTTCTTGCTCATGGTAGTGAAACCTTGTTAGGTGTAGAGAGAAGGAGGTGGAACATTGCGGTAGCTTGGGAATGGGAAGGAAGTAGCATTGGTGTTGGGGGGACAGTAGGTATTGACCTCTTCATCCTCGACATAAATGAAATTCTCCCCATCGGGCACCAGTTTAATCCCCTTTTGTTGAATGTGACCCTTCAACTGTTGGTTCTGGTCTTCCAACATCTTGTTGCTTTCCTCGAGATTCTTGATCTTGGCTTCGAGACCGGCGAGGAAGTTCTGGAGGCTTGGGGGAATACCATTGAGAGTAGCCTCAGTGTTGAGCTCGGCGGCACTAGCAGGAGGAGTAGAGGCTGAAGCTAAAGCGGGAGTTGACATTGCTGATGACGAGACTGAGAACGTGGACGGAGTAGAAGCTTCGCGTTGTAGTCAACCACCCGAACGGATCCAAACTTGCTTTGCTGAAAGGTTGAAGGGTAATGAAGCTTTAGGATAGGGGGAAGGCTCATGCAAAGTATATTTTAATTTACAAAAACATACATTATTTACATCCTAATTGTTTGGAAGGGGTACCCCTTTTCACAACTAGTTAGAAGACTACGATCGGTGGAGGCCATCATTACGTCGTTTTTCACCTGTATTGCACACCCCCAAACGGACAATTTGGGCGAGGGTCCTATAGGGCAAGCGGTTTCCACCAACCATCGGATCCTACGACTAACCCTTCCTTAAAGGCATTTAACGTGACGTCTATGTTACATCCTACGCAAGTTAATGATGAGCGGAGATCTTAACAACAAACACTCATCTCACCATGGCACGTCCCTTGTAGGGAAATCACTTTTTTGTGCACTTTCTCTCAAAGATCTCGATTCATCATTGACTTGGGGATGACTCGACATAGACAGCACGTGAATTGACTATTAAGAAAAAGCTAGCCAAACCAACCGGTCAAAACCTAGGTGTGTCACCTATACTAGTGTGGGTTGACACGGGTTAGGTAAAAGGTTCCTACCGTATACGGTGAGTGGAATAGACGAGTGACTCGAAAAGAGTGCGGCAGTAGCACACAAATTCCTGCACATCGAATACTCCGGGTAATGGGGACCTGTGCAGTGCTGACACGGACTGTGGTAGTGTGTGGTAAGAAACTAATTCTTTTTGAGTAGAAAAGAGAGAAGTTTTTGATGTTAGGATGATGCAATGCAATGCATGAGAGAGGGAGAGAGAGCCACGTACAAGGGAGCATAGCATAGTTTTGTTTGACCCTAATACTAAAGCGAAGATAACAGGGGTACAAGGATACAAGGCACATACAAAGTACAAGTATCAACAGAGTACAAGTATTAACATTGCGGGGTGTACGGGTGCATGTGTAAACATGGCAAGTATGCGAGGTGCATGTGCAAACATGGTAGGTGTGTGCATGTGTAAACATGGCAAGTGTGTGTAGGGTGCATGTGTAAACATGGCAAGTGTGTGAGGTGCATGTGTAAACATGGCAAGTGTGTGTAGGGTGCATGTGTAAACATGGCAAGTGTGTGCATGTGTAAACATGGCAAGTGTGTGCATGTGAGAACATGGCGAAGTGTGAGGTGCATGTGAGAACATGGCAAAGTCTAAGGTGCATGTGAGAACATGGCAGACATCATGATGTGAACGAAAGTTAGACCCACTAAGTTTGAAAAAGTTTCAAAGCAGTTCCCCAGCGGAGTCGCCACTGTGAATACCCCTTTCCGATGAAGCGACGCATGGGAAGTATCTTGTGATTATTTTTATTTACAAAGGGAATATTCATAACGACTTTAAAATTATGAGAGTCGCCACGCCGTTTTAATTAAAGCCAAAACATTGAAAAAAGCATTTTTAGTGGGTTCGGGGGTCAAATTACAACAAGAGAAGAATATTGAACGTTATCACTCCTATTGCCCGAATTGATCGGTCTTTCTATCATGATGCGGTGTATGTAGTGTGTTAGTGATTGAGACCGGATCCGAAGATTGCCTACGTTCCTCTCAATGTGAGAAGCTCAGGTCAGCGTAGTTCGCACATAATTAGAATGTGGAGAGAGAATAGGGATCATGCATAATGAAGAGGGAGGAGAAAGAAACATGCAGGATGATCACATCCTAGAATAATGACTATGCCATCAATGAGATCTCGATGAACATTCATCACATTCATCATGGGAGGATTATTGATCATGGAAGTAATTACCTAAAGTTTAGGGTTTAGAAATAGTTCCTAGATCATCTTTGGGTTGATGAACCCTAGATCATCATCGGCTATGAAATAACATGTAATTATGAAGATCGCAACCCTAAATATAGCATAAATAAGGTTTTAATTTATGAACACGATGAACATATGAAGAACATATTATGAACATATGAATGAACATGCAAAGCATATGAAGAAACTATGAATAAACATGCAAGAACATGAATATTATGAAGAACACATGACTAAACATATTAAGAATATGAATATCAAAGATCTACATTAAAAATAATGCAAGAACATGGAGAAAAAGTTAGAAAACTTACCTTTGTTGGCAAGAAATAACCTTGGATCTTCTTGGGATTCTTGAGAGTGTTTTTGGAGGCTTGAATGACTTGATTTGGGAGCAAAATCGTCACTTGGAAGCTCTAAAATTCGGATCCCTTAATTATGAGGCAAGGGATGTCTTTAAATAGGAAACTTTTGGAGAGATCTGACGGTCCAGATCACCTGAGCAAGGTTGGCCGCCTGGCCATGGTTGAAGCCGGTGACAATAGTGGCCGCGTGGCCAAGATCAACGCGGAGCAAGGTTGGCCGCGTGGCCAAGGTTGCAGGCTGACTTGATTCTTAAGCTAGGGTTTCTGCATGGTTTTAAGGAAACCATTTGTTACCTATTTTGATAGATTTTGTCATAAATGAGATATTTCGGGAATCCGGGACAAGTCTTTGCAAGGTTTCTAATTCCTATAAAGTCCTTGTATTTTTGGGAAAGTCCTAATAAACTCATTTTCAGGTCGGGTACTAACAGTAACGCACGTGCGCAGTCTTTGCGCACGCGTGTGTCAGCGAAAAGAGGCTGAATGGGGAAGTTGACTCGATAGTGACCGGCTTAGAACTTCACACTCATGCGCGCGCTAGGCCTACGCATGCGCGCCTCTGGTTGGGCCACGTTATCGCAGCACGTGTACAACTCCGCTTTTTCACCAAACCTCCTCTGCGCTGATGTCATGATTTTTCCAATTTTGGTTAAAACCCTCTGACCCTTCCCTTCTCTCTCTACTTCTCCCTCTTTATTTCACCAAACCTACATTTTCTCTCTCTAATTCTCACCAACTTCAAATAATTCCTCTTCTTCTCTCTTTGACCTTCTTCCACATCCTGCTACTCTCTCCTCTTTCTTCAATTTTCGTGTAATTCCTTTTCTTTAAAACAATGGCTCCTAAGAAATCCTCCAAGAAAATGCCCAAAATCATTCTCTCTTCTTCTTCTGAGCAAGCTTCTTCCTCCTCTTCATCAGAGTCGGAACAACAAGAACAACAAGTCCCTCAACCCACCGTCGACGACATGGTATGATTTCTCAAACTCTCTCTTATTTTTAAGATTTCTCAAACTCTCTCGTATTTTTAAGGATCAGATTGTCTGATTTTTGTTTGAAATCAGAATTTGGAATTTTCGAGAGGTCCAACAAAACCAGTAACAGAACCAGTCCAGACCTGCTGATCTGGAATGGGTTTTGGGTAGTTGGTTTGTGTGTGGATCTTAGGGTTTGATTTTCCTATTTGTTCTAGTCTTGTGATTCTAAGATTGGTTCAAGGTTTGGATGGCTAATCTGCGTTCATCGAGATTGTGTTTCCCAAACTTGATCGCAATCAAAGTTTCAAAGATAAAACGAAGTTAGAATTATGAAGAGTTCATAATTGCTATAATTAAGAAACAAAGTTCTTGATTCAATGATTGGAGATCCATGTGGAATTGTGGATGCAATTGGCCTACGTTCATCGAGACCATCTATTGCTTAGTTTCGGCCACATGGACTACTTTCTTGGTTTTTTGAATTAGTGCAGGATTGTGGTTGCCTAATGGCTTAGTTCGACCGCACTTCTTGTTGTCTTGATTTGTAGATAATAACCAAAGTTGAAATAGTCTCATCCTCATAATTATAGAGAAACTAATGACACATAATTATCATGCTTAAATTAATGGAGATTAATTTAATGGCTAAACTTGATGTGTAACATGTTTATATTATGTGCTCATAAATGTGTTATATGCTATATGTGATGAACCTTCAAGGAAAGTTTTAAGTCCTTAATTGCCATGATTAAAACACTTGTTTATGCATGGGTGATCTTGATGTGGGTTCGCCTCCGCGAGGTGCATTAATTTTATTCATGTATAAGCAAGATGAGGTTCATTAGTTTAATGTGGGCTTGCCTCCGCAAGGTACATTAAATTAAATGGTTTCTATGCGTTTAAAATGGTTGGACTTAATTAGGCGTCAAAACGGTTTTGGGCCTAGGCAAAAGATGAGATTAAACATGCTTTGGAAATTGGATTTCACAAAGAATTTCATAAAAGGATCTAAGAATCATATGGGATATGATTGACATGATTGTCTACCTAATTAATTTAGTTTTGAGCGGTCTGCCTCCGTGGACTCAAAAGTTAAATTAAAGTTGGATCTTAGCCCAATTAAATTATATTATACATTGGATGTATATGAAGGTTATATAATTTAGTTGGAGTATTTTGTTTGAAAAATACATTATTTATTTCTTTAATGAAAAAAAAACGGGTACTTATTAAATTTTGGAAATTTTGCATATATGTAGATAATGACTACTAACACTTCGATCAGATCGTGGTGGAGAATACTTGAGTCAAGAATTTGATGATCATCTAAAGAATTGTGGAATAGTTTGAAAATTGACTCCACCCGAAACACAACAATGGAATGGTATGTCCGAGAGGAGAAATCGGACTTTGTTAGACATGGTTCGATCTATGATGAGTCAAGTTGATCTTCCAATATCCTTTTGGGGTTACGCTCTAGAAACCGTTGCTTTCACACTAAATCGTGTTCCAACTAAATCGGTTCAAAAGACTCCATATGAGATGTGGAGCGGAAAGAAAACTTGTTTATCTTTCATGAAAATTTGAGGTTGCGAAGCTTTTGTCAAAAGACTTGTCTCTGGCAAACTTGCACACAAATCTGACAAATGTATTTTCGTGGGATATCCAAAGGAAACTAGAGGATATTACTTTTACAACCGAGAGGACAACAAAGTGTTTGTTGCCCGAACTGGTGTCTTTCTAGAGAAAGAGTTTCTCTCCAAAGAAATCAGTGGGAGTAAAATAAATCTTGAAGAAATTCGAGACCCAGAAAAAAACATTGAACCAATAGTGGAACAAGAACAAGAACCACAAGGAGTTGTGGAACCTGTTCAAAATACACAAGCAACTTGAAGATCTAGTAGGTTACGATCCGAGCCCGAGAGATATGGATTTCTCGTAACGGATAGTAATGAGGTAGAATTCATTGAGAATGATGAGCCGTCAACCTACCAAGAGGCGATGTCTTCTCCTGATTCGGACAAGTGGCTTGGAGCCATGGAATCCGAATTGCAATCCATGCAAGACAATCAAGTTTGGAATTTGATTGATGCACCCGAAGGTGTAAAAACCATAGGATGCAAATGGGTCTTCAAGAAGAAGACTGACATGGATGGGAAGGTGCATACTTACAAAGCTAGACTTGTAGCGAAAGGTTATAGGTAAGTTCATGGTATTGACTATGATGAAACCTTTTCACCCGTAGCAATGATCAAGTCTATAAGAATTCTGCTTGCCATTGCCGCATATCATGACTATGAAATATGGCAAATGGATGTCAAAACCGCTTTCCTAATTGGAAAACTCCAAGAGGATGTGTATATGACACAACCAGAAGGTTTTGAACAGAATTCTAAAGTATGCAAATTGCAAAGATCCATCTATGGATTGAAGCAAGCTTCAAGGAGTTGGAATCTCCGTTTTGATGAATCGGTCAAAGAGTTTGGTTTCATCAAGAACGAAGATGAGCCTTGTGTATACAAGAAGATTAGTGGGAGCATAGTGATTTTCCTTATTTTATACGTGGATGACATATTGCTCATTGGAAATGACTTTCCTACACTTCAGTCTGTAAAGACTTGGTTAGGAAAGTGTTTTGCGATGAAAGATATGGGTGAAGCCGCATATATACTTGGCATTAAGATCTATAGAGATAGATCAAGGAGGCTACTTGGTTTAAGACAAAGTACATACATTGACAAGGTCATTAGAAGATTCCGTATGGAAAATTCTAAGAGAGGCACCTTACCGGTATTACATGGAGTTTCTCTAAGCAAGACTCAATGTCCTAAGACAAACGATGAGCGTGAGAAAATGAATGATGTTCCATATGCTTCGGCAATTGGGTCCATCATGTATGCCATGATTTGTACTAGGCCGGATGTATCTTATGCTTTGAGCATGACAAGTAGATACCAATCCGACCCTGGCGAAAATCACTGGGTAGCTGTAAAAGCGATTTTTAAGTACTTAAGAAGAACTAAAGACTCGTTTTTGGTCTATGGAGGAATGGAAGATGATCTCGTTGTAAATGCTTACACGGATGCAAGCTTCCAAACCGACAAAGATGATAGCCGGTCGCAATCGGGTTTTGTGTTTATGTTAAATGGTGGAGCTGTAAGCTGGAAGAGTTCCAAGAAAAGTACAACCGCTGATTCTACAACAGAAGCTGAGTATATTGCTGCATCAGATGCTGCAAAGGAAGCTGTTTGGATTAAGAAGTTCATCACTGAACTTGAAGTGGTTCCTAGTATTGCTAATCCAATAGACCTTTATTGCGATAATAATGGTGCTAATGCTCAAGCAAAGGAACCAAGAGCACATCAGAAATCCAAACACATACTTAGGCATTTTTATATCATTCGAGAGATCGTTGATAGGGGAGACGTAAATATATGCAAAGTACCTACTGATGACAATGTTGCGGACCCGCTAACAAAGGGACTTCCACAAGCTAAACATGAAGGTCATGTTAGGTCCATGGGTATTAGATACATGGGAGATTGGGCCTAGGGCAAGTGGGAGATTGTTGGTAGTGGTGCCCTAGGCACGTTTAATAAACGTTGTAATTGTTATCATTTATTTCATATCAATAAAGAGATGTTTTGATTATTATTGTTGTTCATGTTTACTTATAATAATCTCCGTCCCTAGTACTTGTTAAGCACTAGTATAAAGGCTAAATGATCATGGGATGATCATGTTATATTTATGGGTACTTGTTTGGAACAAGGTACTGGACATGACCCGCTGTATGAGATTTATGTCATGGTCTATGTTGAACATATATATCACATTAGTTATGTGATTCGAATCCTTAGACATGAAGTTATTATAGTCTTCCACTTGATGAAATTATGTTTGACATATTCAAACGCTACCTTTAACCGGGTAGTTATAAAGGGTATGATTGGCATAATCGGATTCAAGTAAGGAAGAGTAATAAGCTAAATGGATTTGTCCCTCTTCGGAGAGATGTCAAGCTTGGGCCTCTCGTAGGAATGATGTTGATGAAATGTTCGGCCGGACTCAAATGAATTGATCGGATCAATGTCATTTGGATTATCAACATATTCGGAATCGAGAAAGTATTGAACAAAGACAAGTTGACTTGTTGACCATGACTTGTGTTCAATGACCTCGTGGACAAAGGGATTATGACATGTTCTAAAAGGAATGCGAACTTGTATCTAGTTATACTATTTGGGTAGGTATGACGGTTTGCTGGAACCTAATCATATCTTATGGGTTCATGTTTGAACCCATTACCAACTTAGTATAATCCTAGAGGGTCCACACACAATAGAACGAATCCTAAAAAGGACTAAAATGGAATTTTGGAAAATTCTGGGAAAAATGGGCAAGTGGGCGACCGCCCATATTGGACTGGGCGGCCGCACACATTGACCAATTTAGTACCAGTTTTCTTTCAGAGTGTTTGGGCGGCCGCACATGTCGTTTTGGGCGGCCGCACGGTGGTGTCGGGTGGCAGATTCCTAATTTGATTAGGAAACAAATTTTGGACGGATTTTGACACAAGTTTCCTATTTGGAATAGGTCCTACTTGTGTATAAAAGGCCAAATTCGGCCAGCACTCTCACCAATTGATTTTGTGAGTCTCAAAGAGTTTGAGAGAGGTTTTAATTTGTTCCAAGACATCTCTTGATTGAAGAACAAAATAATACACAATAAAAATTCCATATAGTCATTATCAATTGTGAAAGTGTGTTTCATAATTGTTGGTCTAGCAACCAAGATCATGAAGCTCCTTGATATTCGTTCGTGGTGTGGATACCGCTAGAGGGTGAAGCTCATCATCTTCAAAGTTCGTGTTCTTACTTTCTTCGTGATCAAAGCTTCAAATCTCCACCAAGATCAAAGCTAGAATTCAAAGTCATCAAGGGTTAGTTTTTCCTCTATTCATGTTGTTGTACTTGATTTAATCATATGAATGGATCTATGGGCTTTGGGTTTCAAAATTTTAAATGCTAAATTCCGCTGCGCATGTTACATCGAAACCGAACACCTGGCCTATTAACTTATCCCTGAAACGGTGCTAAGGCTACCTCTAAGATAGGTCGGTTTCAGATTGGGGTACTTACAGAGCCCCTCGGCAATGTCGCTTCGAAGGAGCGGGGTTGTCGATAGAAATAAGCATCCCAATCTGACGGGACGACGGCTTTAACCGATTTTGGTTGCATGGCTGGACCTAGTGGTATAGGATTCCTACGTATCCCGTTCGCGGGGAATCAAGCCTAACGTAGTTCGGAGGTACGCGGGGTTACTTAGATCCGCAAGGAGGCATGACTCTAGGGGTCAGAGACGAGACATGGTCAACTTGGCTCTATGGGAGAGGGTTGACTTGCTGGGGATACGGTCAACTTGACACTATAGGAGAGGGTTGACTTACACGGGACAGATTTTTATTGGGCTTACGTCGGGGACGGCCTATGGTGACTATTCTAAGTCCAAGCTTGACCGGGGTCAACTCCATCTTTGGGGAGATTGACGGGAAAACTGGTCTTACGTCCCTCAAAGGACTGCCGGGACAAAGGCTCTAGCCTATAACGACTATTCTAAGTCTAAGCTTGACCGGGGTCAACTCCGTCTTTGGGGAGATTGACGGGAAAACTGGTCTTACGTCCCTCTAAGGACTACCGGGACAAAGGCTCTAGCCTATAACGACTATTCTAAGTCTAAGCTTGACCGGGGTCAACTCCATCTTTGGGGAGATTGACGGGAAAACTGGTCTTACGTCCCTCTAAGGACTGCCGGGACAAAGGCTCTAGCCTATAACGACTATTCTAAGTCATATCTTACCGGGGTCAACTCCATCTTTGGGGAGATTGACGGGAAAAATGGTCTTACGTCCCTCTAAGGACTGCCGGGACAAAGGCTCTAGCCTATAATGACTATTCTAAGTCTAAGCTTGACCGGGGTCAACTCTGTCTTTGGGGAGATTGACGGGAAAACTGGTCTTACGTCCCTCTAAGGACTGCCGGGACAAAGGCTCTAGCCTATAACGACTATTCTAAGTCTAAGCTTGACCGGGGTCAACTCCATCTTTGGGGAGATTGACGGGAAAACTGGTCTTACGTCCCTCTAAGGACTGCCGTGACAAAGTCTCTAGCCTATAACGACTACTCTAAGTCATAGCTTGACCGGGGTCAACTCCATCTTTGGGGAGATTGACGGGAAAACTGGTCTTACGTCCCTCTAAGGACTGCCGGGACAAAGGCTCTAGCCTATAACGACTATTCTAAGTCTAAGCTTGACCGGGGTCAACTCCGTCTTTAGGGAGATTGATGGGAAAACTGGTCTTACATCCCTCTAAGGACTGCCGGGACAAAGGCTCTAGCCTATAACGACTATTCTAAGTCATAGCTAATGGGCTTACGTCGGGGACGGCCACAATAAGCATCAAGCAGAAGACCATTTCAATTTCCAAATTTTAACTGGGCTTACGTCGAGGACGGCCATAATAAGCATTAAGCAAAAGGCCATTTCAAATTCCAAATTTTATCTGGGCTTACGTCGAGGACGGCCATAATAAGCATAAAGCAAAAGACCATTTCAAATTCCAAATTTTAACTGGGCTTACGTCGAGGACGGCCATAATAAGCATTAAGCAAAAGACCATTCCAAATTCCAAATTTTAACTGGGCTTACGTCGAGGACGGCCATAATAAGCATTAAGCAAAAGACCATTTCAAATTTCAAATTTTAACTGGGCTTACGTCGAGGACGGCCATAATAAGCATTAAGCAAAAGACCATTTCAAATTCCAAATTTTAACTGGGCTTACGTCGAGGACGGCCATAATAAGCATTAAGCAAAAGACCATTTCAAATTCCAAATTTTAACTGGGCTTACGTCCAGGACGGCCATAATAAGCATTAAGCAAAAGACCATTTCAAATTCCAAATTTTAACTGGGCTTACGTCGAGGACGGCCATATTAAGCATTAAGCAAAAGACCATTTCAATTTCCAAATTTTAATTGGGCTTACGTCGAGGACGGCCATAATAAGCATTATGCAAAAGACCATTTCAAATTCCAAATTTTAACTGGGCTTACGTCGAGGACGGCCACATTTAATTTCACAAAGCTGGGCTTACGTCGCTAGGACTGCCTGTGGTGACTTTGGGAACCTAAAATTTTGAGGTTCAATTCAAGTTGCATGAGCCAAGGAGGGCATTTTTCGGTTGCATTTATGACATTGGTTGGGAAGGGGCTTTAAGTGGGTTGGACCACAAAGCTAACTCTCAACAAGAAATCATCAATTCTGATAAGGCTAAAGTAGCCGTACGGCTCGGGAAGGAAGTACTCCTTTTTCATTCAATTTTGTTCCAGGCCTGGTCATCTACTTAAATGCCACAGTCCTGAGTTCATCAATCAGTTCGTCTTCTTCTTTTCGAAAGCTCCTTTTTCCATGGAACCCTTTCTCATGGAGAAACCACCAAAATTGTCCAAAATTCATCAAGAATGTTTCGAGGGTAACCTTAGGCTTTGGATGCGGTCCCACATGAGGAATCACAAGGGAACTTTCCAATCCATGTTTGGCCTTCAATCCCTTTGGTCTCTCAAGGAGTTCATTCCGGATCTTGAGCTATTGAGAGCCGCTGCGTCCTTTTGGGATGTTAGGAGGCATGTTTATTGTTTCTCCTACAACGAGATCACTCCTACTTATGAGGATTTCAAGGCTTTGGTGGGCGGCGTGGACACGGAGGTCATTGCTCTTCCTTCGGTTGATGACACCATGTGTGTTGAGAGGTTGGTTTCTCTTCTTGGTATTTCTTTGGAAGAGGCCCAATGCATGGTCCTTGATCACACTTTCATTGATATTTCGAATGTCCCTGAGAAGTTCATGGATCGCACGGATGAGGCTTCTTGGAATGCCTTCGGTTTATGCGTCCTTGCTTCTTTTTTACATGGTAAGTTCCAAGGGCACCTGCCATCGGGTTTTATTGAGTGTCCTCGAGGAGTGCCGTGCGGGGAAGGATACTGTCCCTTTGATCTTGGGCGAGACCCTTCACGGTATGGACCGCTTGGCTTTGGGGGATGGTTTCATGCGCAGCGGTAGCCCTGCCTTGCTTACTTTGTGGTTGAGGGAGAGGTTGATGGCCATTCCGGAGGCTCCTATCTCTCACAATCCTTGGTCTTACTCTTTGAGAGGCATTATCTAGGACCTAGTTCAGAGTGATTGGGAGGCTTACATGGCTCGCCTCACGACTGCCGAGATACGCTGGCTAGTTCCCCATTGGCGTATTGGCTCAGTGCGGGAGTATCAAGATAATTCCCCCTTTGTTCGGGTGCCAAGACTCTTGGGTTCATCTCATTATATCCCTTATTTGGTCCGTCCTCAGTTTGGGTTACCGCAGACTCCACTGTTAGAGTGGTCGGGTGTCAACCCGGAGCACTTGAGGCTTCCATCTCTGTCTATGTGGGATTCCTCCACCGTTTCATTCCTGTCCTGGTCGTGGACTTATTCCCTCTTTCCAGCTCGGGCACTTCTTGGGCGAACGGCTAGCATGGTTTTGACCACAGTGTACTTGGACTGGTATGAACAGACCATGGGACAGACTCAGAGGCTCATTGAGAAGAGGCGTGAGGCTATTCTTGGTGAGACTTATGGTCCTAGCAGGGTTCTAAGGGAGACCGAAGCTGTGGCGAGTGGACATAACATTACTGGAGATGTTGTTGAGGACTACAGAGTTTTGGCAGACAAGAGGATGGCCGCGATGCCTAAGGCGGGGGCACGAATGGAGGATTTTCGGGCTCGGGCTGCTGCCAATGCGGCTTTGAGGGCGACCGGGCTCGTAGATGAAGTTGGAAGAGCCTCTGATCATGGAAAAGGGGGAATTGACATCTTTGAGGTGAAGAAAAAGAAGACCCGAAGAAGTCAAAAGAAGAAGTGGAGGGACGAAGAACGGTGATTTCCATGTATCCACTCATTGCCATTGCAGACACATTAGTTTATCTTATGTATTTTAGTTATGTCTTAAGCATGTTTGTTGGGTCGAGAGTAGACCGTGCTTGAACTCATCAAAGAAGTGTTTTAACTGTAATGAAAATGTTTACTTATGAAGCCAATTTGCATTCTCATGGAGCTCTTGCTCAAGTCCAAATTTGATTTTTATTTATTTTTTAGACCGGACCAAAGATTGGCTGCCTACGTTCCCCTTTTACAAATGAAAATCTAAGGGGCTCAGGTCATCGTAGTTCATTTCTCCACAAATTTTTAGGATGCGACCCTGTTTTTTCTCTAGACCGCCCAAATGGGTTTTCAATCTAGGTGGGTATATTCTTTTAGCACCACCCCTTTTTTTTTTTTAAACAAAGTAACGACGGAGCTTATCACCATTGACTGGGTGCATAAAGGGGTTGCCGTCCAAGTCTGCGAGCCTCATTGCGCCCCCTGAAAAGACTTCTTGTACCACAAAGGGACCAATCCACACGGGTTCCCATTTTCCATCGGGATTAGACCTCCCCGGGGATTTTTCCTTAAGGACTAAATCTCCTGCACGAATCTCTCGGGGCTTTACCTTCTTATCATTGGCTCTCGCCATTCTCCCTTGGTAGGCGCGGATGTGTTCCATGGCCCTCAGGCGACGTTCGTCTAACAAGGCCAGCTCATCATGTTGGCTTCGAAGCCAATCGACCTCGTGGATCTTATTTTCCAACAAAATTCTTAGTGACGGTACTTCCAATTCTGCGGGGAGCATGGCTTCCATTCCGTACGTCAAAGCAAAAGGAGTTTCTCCTATGGCTGTTCTGACCGAAGTTCGGTAGCCCCACAAAGCTAGGTGTAGCTTTTCGGGCCAATCTCTTCCCCGTGTTGCCATCTTTCTAATGATCCTCTCAAGCGTTTTGTTGGCGGCTTCTACCGCACCATTGGTCTGGGGTCTATATGGGGAGGACTTGTGGCGAGTAACTCGGAATTCTCCCAATAATCGATCGCATTCACCCTCGAAGTGCGAGCCGTTGTCGGCAATGACCTTGTTCGGGACCCCGTACCGGCACATGATATTCTCTTTTATAAATCCCGCCACCTTCTTAGAGGTGAGGACCCGGTATGACTTAGCCTCTACCCACTTTGTGAAGTAATCCACGGCTACAAACTCATGACCATTGCTACCAGATGGGGAGATTTTCCCGATAACATCTATGCCCCATGTTGAGAAGGGCCATGGTGTAGTCATGCAGTAGAGATGATGAGGCGGTAGGTGGTTGAGGTTGGAGAAACGCTGACATTTATCACACCTCCTTATGAATTGCATGCAATCTGTTTTCATTGAGATTCAGAAGTAACCCATCCGCAGAATGGTTTGCATTAATGCCCTTGCGTTCATATGAGGACCACACACTCCACCATGAACTTCTTGCATGAGTTCTTTTGCCCTTTCCCCACTTATGCATCTAAGGAGAAGGCCCTGATGGCGTTTTTTGTATAGGATGTCCCCCAGGGTGACGTAATTGGATGCCAACCGCTTGAGTGCCGTCATACCTTTGGCTTTGATCCCGTGCAAATACTCTCCATTTTCATTCATGAAGGAAGCTTCTCCTTCTTTGAGGAATTGGTAAATCTGGTTGTACCATGGCTCCTTTACCTCTTCCAGGATTCCTCCGATTTCGAGGCAGTATGCTGGGCTTTCCTTTCTCCCGACCCGGAATGGTTTTATCAATTTTCCCTCGGGGATTTCCACTAATGAAGCCAAAGTTGCTAGGGCGTCAGCGAAACGGTTCCGGTCCCTCGGTAGGTAATGGAAGTTGACCTCTTGGAATTGTGCTATGAGCTCTTCCATATAGGCATGATATTTTCGCAAACTGGGATCCAGTGTTTTCCATTTGTTCGAGACTTGGTTGATAATCAAGGCCGAATCGCCGTATACTTCCAGCTCCTTAACATTCCTTTCCAACGCTGCCTCCAAACCGGCTGTGCATGCCTCATATTCTGCGGCATTGTTGGTGACATCAAAGTTCAATTTGATGGCGATGGGGGTGTGCTCGTCTTTTGGGTTCATCAAGAGCAATCCTACACCGTTTCCTCTTTTATTGGCCGCTCCGTTGAAGAACAATTGCCACCTATTTCCTCCCTCGAGGGTAAAGATTCCTTCATCTGGGAATTTTGGTTCGGGCCCCCTTTCTTCATTACTAGGGAAATCTGCCAAATGTTCTGCCAAAACCCTTCCTTTGACTTCCTTTCTCGACACATAACTGATATCGTACTCGGCTAAGAAGAAAGACCATTTGGCAAGCCTCATAGACAAAGATGGCTTTTCCAATAAGCATTTGATGGGGTCTATTTTGGAAATAAGTTGTATCGGATGAACCTGCATGTAATGTTTTAACTTTCTCACGACCCATACCAATCCTGCGCAAGTCTTCTCAATTGGGGAGTAGTTAAGCTCGCTTCCTTGTAGCTTACGGCTCACAAAGTAGATGGCATTTTCCACCTTTGAATCTTTCTTCTCTTGGGCCAACATTGCTCCTATCGACGCAGCAGTCACCGTTAGGTAAAGCAAGAGTGGCTTGTCTTTGTGCGGAGGGCATAGGATTGGCGGGTGGATGAGGTAGGCCTTAATCTTGTTGAAGGCTTTTTGGCACTCCGCGTTCCATTTGACCTCGGCATTCTTTCTTAGCAGTTTGAAGATGGGTTCACAAATGGGAGTGAGTTGGTTTATGAAGCGGCTGATGTATTGTAACTTTCCCATGAAGGCTTTGACCTCTGTTTGGGTGCGAGGCGGCCTCATTTCCACAATTGGCTTGAACTTTTGAGGATTAATTTCGATGCCCCGTTCGGTGACCATGTATCCCAAAACCTTGCCACGAGAAACCCCAAAAGTGCACTTGGCCGGATTAAGTCTCATGGAGTGCTTCCTAAGCCTGTCAAAGAACCTTCTCAAGTCTATCAAATGTTGCCCATCAGAGCCCTTAGAATGCACGATCATGTCATCGACATACACTTCTATTTCCTTATGGATCATGTCGTGGAAGAGTGCGGTCGCAGCTCTTTGGTAGGTAGCCCCAGCGTTTCGCAACCCGAAAGGCATCACGGTATAGCAAAAGGTTCCCCATGGGGTGGTGAAGGCAGTTTTTTCCTGGTCCTCCTCTGCCATCTTAATCTGGTTATATCCGGCGAAGCCATCCACAAAAGACTTAACCTCAAAGCTAGAGGTTGTATCCACAAGCATGTCGATGTTTGGGAGGGGAAAGTCATCTTTGGGACTCACTTTGTTGAGATCCCTAAAGTAGACGCAGCATCGAACCTTTCCGTTGGCCTTTGTGACCGTTACTATGTTGGAGAGCCATGAGGGGTATTCTATCACTCTTATAAAGCCAACCCGAAGCAACTTCTCAATCTCTTCTTTGACCTGCAGGGACCAAACTGGTTTGATCCGCCGAAGTTTTTGCTTAATGGGCTTCACCTCGGGGTCCACGGGGATCCTGTGTTCCACGATCGAAGCATCCAACCCTGGAATATACTTATAAGACCATACAAACACATCTACATAATCTTTGAGTAGCTCAACCAAAGCTTCCCTTTCGGCCCCTTTGAAGTATTCCCCAATCTGTGTCGCCTTCGGCTCATTTTCGGTTCTCAAATTCACCTTAGTCAAAACCTCTTCGGCAGCTTGGGCATGGTTTTCCTCTCGATCAACAACCTGCTTTGATGACTGTTTAATGTTTGGATCGTTTAGTGCGTCTGCATTATTAGGTGATTCATTATTAACCATTTTCAGATTATTAGTTAATTTATCATCTAATAAGTTGGCAATGAGGGGATACTCGGAAAGGTCTATCATTTCATTCAATGCAAACGGGAAGACAACGTTGGCTACAAGTTCATAATCCTCGGGCGTGAGGCCCTCGGAGGAGACAGACTCGAATTCAAAGATAAGAGATTGGGGAGACTCAACTACATTGGATCCTACGACATTTGACTCTAGGGGACGAGGGACCAGTCCAAGTTTCGCGGTCATTTCTTCTTTGCTCGCCACCGGTCCAGAGAAGGTTACCCAATTTTTCAGAGGCATGTCCGTTGGCTTTGCAAGAGTGTGTGGGTCAAAGGTTGCAAGAGGTCCACCCTCAAACACGGCAATCATTTCCTTTTCGAAGTCAATTAGGTCAGGTACAACCAAATCTTCTCCGAACATTCTTTGCATTACCACACCGTTCCACTCATTGCCCATAGCATCCTTGGCGGCTCCCTTAGGAACTACCTCCTCAAACTTGTATCCGCCATTTTGTCCCCAGACGGATCCCCTTTCCTTGCTAGCTCCCGTCACAGACAAGGTTTCAAACTCTTTTACCATTTCGGACACCCCCTTGAAGGTGTATTCGTGGCTGATAGTAGTATCGGTAGGATCTTTTATCTTGGTCGTATCCAGAAATGCCCTCCTCACGGGGTTTGCCACCACCCCTTGGAACCTTTTGAGATCCTCTTGCAACTTATCCCAATTGGTCATCATCGGCTCCCTTGGCTCTGGCGGTTCGACTTGAACTCCCCCCTTCACAAAGTAACGGCTCATATCAAAGGTATAAGGACGGAGGTTAGGGGTTTTAAATGGAATCCCTTGAGCCCTGGCTTGGCTTTTCTTCCGAGCCATTTCCTTATCCATCCTGAGGTCTCCGGGGGTGGGTTTGTATCCCAAGCCATGAAGCGTGTTTTGCTCTTTGATCTCAACAATCTTGTGAGTCCCTTGGAGCTTCCTTCCTAGTCCGAGCCCTGGGAGGTAGCGCATCAGACGCATCATTCTCATCGCAGGAGGAATCTTATCCTTGGTGAGCGTGAGATCTACACAACAAATGTGGGTTTTGGGTGGTACTTCTGTGAAGCCGGTCAAAACCATGCCGCTTCCCTCATGCTTAATTTCTAACACGGGAATCCCATTGGTGTTGGTTCCTTCTGTGGTCACACTGTCCTCATAAATAGTTGTCAAGTTACCCCCTTGCACGTATTTCACACATTGATGGAGAGTGGAGGCGACCCCGTTGACTTTGTGGAGCCACGGGCGTCCCAATAAGGAAGTGAAGGATATGGTGATGTCAAGCACTTGGAAGTCGGTCGGCATCATTTGTTTCCCAAACCAAAGGTTCAAAGTGGCCACCCCTAAGACTGAGCGGGCCGTGGAATCATAAGCTTTGACAGTGATCACGGAAGGCTTTAGGTCGGTGGTCTTAAGGCCAAGTAGATCCATCATCTTAGCGGGGAGGACATTCATGGCGGAGCCGTTATAGACCAGAACCCGAGGGAGGCGGCGATCAAACAATTGTACCGTGATGTAAAGGGCCTCGTTATGGCTAGCCCCAAACTTCGGCAAATCCAAATCTGTGAATGTGATGATATTTCCGTACTGAACACTTCCGACCATTTTCACGGCTTCCTCGTGTTGGGTTTCGATGTAACATGCGCAGCGGAATATAGCAATTAAAATTTTAAGAAACCCAAAGCCATGGATCCGTTCATATGATTAAATCAAATACAACATAATGAATAAAGGAATAAACTAACCCTTGATGACTATCAAAGTTTTCTTTGGTCTTGGTGGAGAAACTTGAAGCTTTATCACGGACAAAATCACGAACTTTGTAGATGATAAAATTCACCCTCTAGCGGTGTCCACACTTCGAACGAATATCAAGAGGCTCCTTGATCTTGGTTGCTAGACCAATATTTATGAAACACACTTTCACAATTTAATAAAGAACTATATGGAATTTATTTGTGAATTATTTTGTTCCTCAATCAAGGATATCTTAGAACAAAATAAAATCTCTCTCAAACTCTTTGAGACTCACAAAAGCACTTGTTCTTATGGTCTGGCCGAATTGGTGTTTTATACACAATTAAGACCTATTCCAAATAGGTAACTTGTGCCAAAAACCTTTCCTAATCGAATTAGGAATTATTCTGCCGCCAGACCGAGCGCCCGCCTTGTCCAACCCAGGCGCCCGCTTATTTGACCAGAAGGTCCAGTCCTTTCAGAATTCATTCAAGCGCCCGCCTGGTCCAACCCAAGCGCCCGCTTGGTTGACCAGGAAGCCCATAATTTTCCAGAAATTCCTTTGAGGTCCTTCGACCCTAAATTCCAATATAGTCCTCTTATTTAAGATTCGTTCTATTGTGTGTGACCCTCTAGGATTATACTAAGTTGGCAATGGGCTCAAATATGATCCCATAAGATATGATTAGGTTCTAGCAAACTGTCATACCTACCCAAATAGTATAACTAGATACAAGTTCGCATTCCTTTAGAATATGTCATAATCCCTTTGTCCACGATGTCATTGAACACAAGTCATGGTCAAACAGTCAACTTGTCTTGTTCAATACTTTCTCGATTCCGAACATGTTGATAATTCAAATGCTATTGATCCAATCAATCCATTTGAGTCCGGCCGAACATTTCATCAACATCATTCCTTCGAGGGGCCCAAGCTTGACATCTCTCCGTGGAGGGACAAATCCATTTAGCTTATTATTCTTCCCAACGGGAATCCGATTATGCCAATCATACCCTTTATAACTACCGTGTTAAGATGCGTTTGAATATGTCAAACATAATGTTCATCAAGTGGAAGACTATAATAACTTCATGTCTAAGGATTCGAATGACATAACTAATATGAGATATATGTTCGACATAGACCATGACATAAATCTCATACAGCGGGTCATGTCCAGTACCTTGTTCCAAACAAGTACCCATAAATCTAACATGATCATCCCATGATCATTTAGCCTTTATACTAGTGCTTAACACGTACTAGGGATGGAAATTATTATAGGTAAACATGAACAACAATAATAATCAAAACATCTCTTTATTGATATGAAATAAATGATAACAATTACAACGTTTATTAAACGTGCCTAGGGCACCACTACCAACAATCTCCCACTTGCCCTAGGCCCAATCTCCCATGTATCTAATACCCATGGACCTAACATGACCATCATGTTTAGCTTGTGGAAGTCCCTTTGTTAGGGGGTCCGCAACATTGTCATCAGTAGGTACTATGCATATATTTACGTCTCCCCTATCAACGATCTCTCGAATGATATGAAAACGCCTAAGTATGTGTTTGGATTTCTGATGTGCTCTTGGTTCCTTTGCTTGAGCAATAGCACCATTATTATCGCAATAAAGGTCTATTGGATTAGCAATACTAGGAACCACTTCAAGTTCAGTTATGAACTTCTTAATCCAAACAGCTTCCTTTGCAGCATCCGATGCAGCAATATACTCAGCTTCTGTTGTAGAATCAGCGGTTGTACTTTGCTTGGAACTCTTCCAGCTTATAGCTCCACCATTTAACATAAACACAAAACCCGATTGCGATCGGATATCATCTTTGTCGGTTTGGAAGCTTGCATCCGTGTAAGCGGTTACAACGAGATCATCTTCCATTCCTCCATAGACCAAAAGCGAGTCTTTAGTTCTTCTCAAGTACTTAAGAATCGCTTTTACAGCTATCCAGTGATTTTCGCCAGGGTCGGATTGGTATCTACTTGTCATGCTCAAAGCATAAGATACATCCGGCCTAGTACAAATCATGGCATACATGATGGACCCAATTGCCGAAGCATATGGAACATCATTCATTTTCTCACGCTCATCGTTTGTCTTAGGACATTGAGTCTTGCTTAGAGAAACTCCATGTAACACTGGCAAGGTGCCTCTCTTAGAATTTTCCATACGGAATCTTCTAATGACCTTGTCAATGTATGTACTTTGGCTTAAACCAAGTAGCCTCCTTGATCTATCTCTATAGATCTTAATGCCAAGAATATATGCGGCTTCACCCATATCTTTCATTGCGAAGCACTTTCCCAACCAAGTCTTCACAGACTGAAGTGTGGGAATGTCGTTTCTAATGAGTAATATGTCATCCACGTATAAAATAAGGAATAGCACTATGCTCCCACTAATATTCTTGTATACACAAGGCTTATCTTCATTCTTGATGAAACCAAACTCTTTGACCGATTCATCAAAACGGAGATTCCAACTCCTAGAAGCTTGCTTCAATCCATAGATGGATCTCTGCAATTTGCATACTTTAGAATTTTGTTCAAAACCTTCTGGTTGTGTCATATACACATCCTCTTGAAGTTTTCCATTCAGGAAAGCGGTTTTGACGTCCATCTGCCATATTTCATAGTCATGATATGCGGCAATGGCAAGCAAAATTCTTATAGACTTGATCATTGCTACGGGTGAAAAGGTCTCATCATAGTCAATACCATGAACTTGCCTATAACCCTTCGCTACAAGCCTAGCTTTGTAAGTATGCACCTTCCCATCCATGTCAGTCTTCTTCTTGAAGACCCATTTACATCCTATGGTTTTTACACCATCGGGCGCATCAATCAAATTCCAAACTTGATTGTCTTGCATGGATTGCAATTCGGATTCCATGGCTCCAAGCCACTTGTCCGAATCAGGAGAAGACATCTCCTCTTGGTAGGTTGACGGTTCATCATTCTCAATGATTTCTACCTCATTATTATCCGTTACGAGAAATCCATATCTCTCGGGCTCGGATCGTAACCTACTAGATCTGCGAGTTACTTGTGAATTTTGAACAGGTTCCACAACTACTTGTGGTTCTTATTCTTGTTCCACTATTGGTTCAATGTTATTTTCTGGGTCTCGAATTTCTTCAAGATTTATTTTACTCCCACTGATTTCTTTGGAGAGAAACTCTTTCTCTAGAAAGACACCAGTTCGGGCAACAAACACTTTGTTGTCCTTACGGTTCTAAAAGTAATATCCTCTAGTTTCCTTAGGATATCCCACGAAAATACATTTATCAGATTTGTGTGCAAGTTTGTCTGAGACAAGTCTTTTGACAAAAGCTTCACAACCCAAATCTTCATGAAAGATAAACAAGTTTTCTTTCCGCTCCATATCTCATATGGAGTCTTTTGAACCGATTTAGTTGGAACACGATTTAGTGTGAAAGCAGCGGTTTCTAGAGCGTAACCCCAAAAGGATATTGGAAGGTCAACTTGACTCATCATTGATCTAACCATGTCTAACAAAGTCCTATTTCTCCTCTCGGACACACCATTCCATTGTGGCGTTCCGGGTGGAGTCAATTGTGAAACTATTCCACAATTCTTTAGATGATCATCAAATTCTTGACTCAAGTATTCTCCACCTCGATCTGATCGAAGTGCCTTAATGCTTTTGCCAAGCTGTTTTTCTACTTCATTTTGAAATATTCTAAATATCTCAAATGCTTCACTTTTATGTTTCATTAGGTAAACATACCCAAATCTACTATAATCATCAGTGAAGGTTATGAAGTATTGAAATCCTCCCCTAGCATTGCTACTTAATGGTCCGCATGCATCGGAATGTATCAACCCCAATAAGTCGCTTGCCCTTTCACCTAGCTTGGTAAAAGGTGTCTTAGTCATTTTTCCAAGAAGACACGACTCGCAAGTGTCATATGACTCGAGGTCACATGAACCTAAAAGTCCGTCCCCATGGAGTTTTGAGATACGCTTCTCATTAATATGACCAAGACGACAATGCCATAAATAGGTATGATTTACATCATTAGGTTTAGATTTCTTATTTATATGATAGACATTGTCATTATTTTCATTCTTGACATCCAAGATATAAAGGCCATTAAATGAATTAGCAATACCATAAAGCACATCATTTAAATAAATAGAAAATTTCTTATTCTCAATAAGAAACTTAAAACCTTCATTATCCAAACAAGAAATTGAAATAATATTTATGCTTAAATCCGGAACATAATAACAATTGTTCAAAACAAGAATTAATCTGGAAGGTAAAGTGACTTCATAAGTCCCTACGGCTAATGCAGCAACTCTTGCTCCATTCCCCACGCGTAGATCTACTTCACCTTCTTTAATCAGTCTCCTATTCTTTAGTCCCTGCACATTTAGACAAATGTGAGAACCACATCCGGTATCCAATACCCAAGAATCAGTGGTAGAAAGGAGAATATCTATCATATAGATACCTGAAGTCGACGCAGCCTTGCTGCTCTTCTTCTTCTTTTGCTCTTCCAAGAAAGCCTTGCAATTACGTTTCCAATGACCAATTTCTTGACAATGGAAACAGATTGCTTCCTTTTGTGAATCGGGTTTTGCCTCAGAAGCCTTGGCAACCTTTGCCTTGCTTATTTTGGGTTTGACAACTTTCTTACCCTTTCCTTTGGCACTAGCCTTCTTCCCATCATGAACCAAGAGCACGGGGGAACCTTTCTCCACAATTTTCATCTCTGCAGTTTTGAGCATCACATGCAACTCAGAGAGATTCTTATCCATTCCATTCATGTTATAATTCATCACAAACTGATTATAACTTTTAGGCAATGAATTAAGAATAAGATCCGTGGCTAGTTCCAATGGGATTGGATAGCCAAGTTTCTTAAGGTGCTCTACATAACCTTTCATTTTAAGAAAGTGAGGACTCACTTGTTGCCCTTCATTCATCTTACAAGTAGTGAATGCAACAATGGTCTTGTACCTCTCTTGCCTAGCTTGCTCTTGAAACATGGTTCTCAACTCCACGCCTATCTCATAGGCTTCCAAATGTTCTAAACTTTGTTGGAGTTTTGAGCACATAGCAGCAAGCATGAGACAACTTACATCTCTAGAATCATTACGATGTTTCTTGTAATTGTCTCTTTCTGCCCTAGGGGCAGTAGGCGGTGGTTCAGCAGGGAGAGGCCCATCGAGAATGTACAACTTATCTTCTTACCTAAGAACGATTCTTATGCTACGGATCCTATCCATAAAGTTAGTACCACTCTGTTCGAGCTTATCCTTCTCAAGGATCGATCACAACGACATTGATTGAGTGTTATTAGTCATTATCTACAAATATGCAAAATTTCCAAAATTTAATAAGTACAAATTTTCATTAAAGAAATTAATAATGTATTTTTCCAAAAAATACTCCCACTAAATTATATAACCTTCATATACATCCAATGTATAATATAATTTAATTGGGCTAAGATCCAACTTTAATTTAACTTTTGAGTCCACGGAGGCGGACCGCTCAAAACTAAATTAATTAGGTAGAGAATCATGTCAATCATATCCCATATGATTCTTAGATCCTTTTATGAGATTCTTTGAGAAATCCAATTTCAAAAAGCATGTTTAATCTCATCTTTTGCCTAGGCCCAAAACTGTTTTGACGCCTAATTAAGCCCAACCATTTTAAACGCATAGGAACCATTCAATTTAATGCACCTTGCGGAGGCAAGCTGTCGCGACCCCGGACCCCGCGGGCACGAGACCGCGATCTGGACGTCGACTCTAAAACCAAAACTGTGAAATACCGAAGTTAAAAATTTCATTTTGATACCAAAGGGTGATGATCCAAAGTTTTACAAACCAAGTTTGATAAAAACCAATTACAACTATCATAAACTTCCACAAGTTTATGCCCAACAAAATAAAAATATACAATTCTTAGTGACGTCATTGATTGGTACAACTATCCCAAAATGGTTACACATTTACATAATGTAAACCAACCTATAATAACCTTCCCCAAAAGAATGTATCCACACTCGACGTCCTCTTTCTCGTGATCAGCGAGACTATTCCGTAGCACCTGGGGGGGGGGCTTAAGGAAAGACAAAGATAAAAGAAAAGGGGGTGAGATAAATCTCAATAAGTTACTAATGCAACTACATGACATGCTATGATGCAAGAAGCAATAAGCAATAATAAATATCACATAGCACATAGAATTTATCACATAACAGATAGCAGCGGAAATAAACACATAACAAAGGATATAGCCAAGGTTTTCCAAACCGGAACATCCAAATAAAGGATCGCTGCGCAGCTTCAATAATCAACCGATCATCATCCTCATAATAGCATGAAAGCCGAAGAGAAAACCCCGGTACCGGAACCAATAACCAAATGAAGTGTCACAAGGGACGGGAGACATGCCACAAAGTCATGCTCCAAGAAGCTAAAATGCACACAAAGGAGCTAGCTCTTCTCACATCCAAGGCCAATCTGGAGGAGGGTAATAATGGGGCAAAACAATGGTCAACATCACAATGGACTTGGCCGTGCCATCATAATGTTTCGCATCGCCCAAACACACACAAAATACCAGCTAGACTTTCACGTAAAGGCTAAGTAATAAAATACTAGCGCTATAAACAACAAAGGATTCCAAAGTAGGGAATCAATCCAATTAAATCACCACAAAGGTAAACCAATCCAAACCGCACATCAAAGATGCCAAACATTCAAAACTTGGTACTTAAATAATTTCACACATATTTATTCACAAAAGAATCAAATCCACACAATAAGGTTCCACGGTGTTATCTTAAGTTGATTAGAAGGAATAAACCTAAACTAGTAAGCCATTAGTCTTAAACCAGCAAAAGGTCAAATTCCTGGAACAGGGGGCGGGCGGGCGCCTGGGCATAGGCAGGCGCGCGCTTGAATTGACAGAAGGTCAGGCGCTAGAAAAAAAGTGGGAGTAGACGGGGCCTGGGCAAGGGGCAGGCGGGCGCCTGGTCTACGGGCTGGGAAGAATTCCCAGCTGGGTTCCTCAAATTTCCTTCCATTTCATACCATTTTCATAACACCCAAAATCAACACTCCCAACAAGATTCCTAAGGTACCCAAACATCACTTAACCAAAAAGGGGACCTTAACAACACCCTTTATCAACCAAAATCAAGACCAAATTCCCAAATTCAGATTTCACCATTTTTAACCAAAAACTCAAATAAATCCCAAACAAATTCAAAACCCAACCAAACTTCAAATATAACACATTAAGCATTATCTAAACATGATATGAACATTTTAGCACATAAAATGGGGAAAAGTAACTTACTTGATTTTCTCAAAGTTGACGGAATTCAATTCTTTTTGGTTCTACGCGATCCTATCGACGATCTAAAAAAGGTTCATGTTTTAAGAAATGAGAGATTATGAGAGGAAGAGGAAGAAAATGAAGAGAGAAGGAAGAGGAAGAAAAACTTACCAATGGAGGAGAGAGAGGAGGGACTTGCTGGGAGATGGAGTGAAGAGGGTGATAGGGTGTGAGGAGGTGAGGGAGAAGATGAGAAAATGAAATGTTACACCTAGCCCCCTTCCCCACTAACTAGCACAATTATTACACTCCCTACTACAATTAAGACTCAACACTTCTACACTAGCCCAAATAACTCGAATAAAATGCTAGCATAATTATTATAACACATAAAATGCACACATAATATTTAAATAAATAATAATTTAAATAAACAATAAGCAAATAATTAAATAATAATTATTTATTACTAATAAAATAGAGCCTAGATTTCGGGTCGTGACATTCACTCCCCCTTAAAGAAAATTCGACCCGAATTTTAACGAGACTCACCTTAAACAAAAAGCCACGGAAATTTCCTCTCGATCTCATCACGAGCTCCAAGTCGACTCCTCGATGTTATGATTCCTCCAAAGAACTCGAACCAACGCAATGCTTTGCTCCTCAACTCTTGAACTTTAGAATCTAGATCGGAACCGGTCGTTCCTCATAAGTCATATCGGGCTCAATATCCTCCGGTATACCTCGGTAACACGTGAGATGGATCATGAACATACTTCCGAAGCATAGAAACGTGGAACACGTTGTGCAACCGGTCCAAAGATGGCGGTAACGCAAGACGATACGCTAGAAGTCCAACCTTTCCCAAAATCTCAAACGGGCCATAAACCTCGGAGCCAATTTGCCTTTCTTCCCAAACCTACGAATACCCACCTTCGGAGACACCTTCAAGAATACCAAATCACCAATCTGAAAACTAAGATCTCGCCTTCAGTTGTCTGCGTAGCTCTTATGTCGACTCTGGGCTGTCTTCAATCTATCCCGGATAACTCTAACTTTCTCAACCGAATCCCGAAACAAATCAATACCCAAAACTTTCGCTTCACCGACCTCATCCCAACAAATAGGCAATCTACATTTCCTTCCATACAAGGCCTCAAACGGTGCCATCTCGATACTAGCCTGATAACTGTTGTTGTAAGAGAACTCCACTAACGGTTGGTGCGAATCCCAAGAATCAAGGAAGTCTATCGAACACGCTCGCAACATATCCTCCAAATCTGAATAGTCCTCTCGGATTGACCGTCGGTCTGAGGATGAAAAGCCGTACTGAATCGCAAATCTGTACCCAAAGCTTCCTGAAATGCCTTCCAGAATCTAGAAGTAAACCTCGGGTCTCAATCTGACACAATGCTAACCGGAACTCCATGCAATCTAACAATCTCATCAATGTAAAGGGTCGCAAGCTTCTCCATCGAATATCTGATATCAATAGGCAAGAAATGGGCACTCTTGGTCAATCTATCCACTATTACCCAAACATTGTCATACTTCCTACGGGTACGAGGCAGTCCCGTAACGAAATCCATAGTCACATGCTCCCATTTCCACTCGGGAATCTCTAACGGCTGAAGTAATCCCGCGGGTCTCTGATGCTCGGCTTTGACCTGCTGACAAGTTAGACACTTCGAAACATACTCGGCTATTTCCATTTTCACATTAATCCACCAAAATTGTTGCTTCAAATCTTGATACATCTTCGTACTACCCGGATGAATAGTATACCTCAATTTGTGACCCTCATCAAGAACTCTCTGTTTAATTCCATCAACATCCGGAACACACAATCTTCCACGGAAAGTCAACACTCCACTCGAACTCAAGAAAAATCCTCGAAGTTCTTTTCCTTCAATTTACCCATTATCTTCACCAACTCGGGATCTCCTTTCTGAGCTTCCTTTATCCTCTGAATTAGGGTCGGAGATATCCTAATATTCGCAAAAATAGCCCCATGTCTCGATTCACGAGGAGACCAATCTCGAACATCCTCAAGCATTTTCCACTCACGAACCATCATCGAAGCCACATAAGATTTTCTACTAATCGCATCGGCTACCACATTCGCCTTCCCGGATGATAAGAAATCGTACAATCATAATCCTTCAATAATTCCATCCATCGGCGTTGTCGGTTATTCAATTCCTTCTGAGAGAATAGGTACTTCAAACTCTTGTGATCGGTAAAAATCTCAAACTTCGCTCCATAATGGTAGTGCTTCCATTTGTGCAACGCAAAGACAATAGCCGCTAACTCCATATCATGAGTCGGGTAATTCTGCTCACTAGGGGTCAACTTCCTCGAAGCATAAGCAATTACTTTCCCATTCTGCATCAACACACAACCCAAACCCTCTTTCGAAGCATCACTGTAAATCACTAGGCCATCGCTCCCATTAGGCAAAGTCAAGATCGGTGCGGTAGTCAACCTCTTCTTCAATTCCTCGAAACTCTTGTCACATTTCTCGATCCACACAAACGGAACATTCTTCGGGTCAACTGAGTCATCGGAGTAGCAATCCTCGAAAACCCTCAATAAATCTTCGGTAATACCCGGCTAAACCAAGAAAGCTTCTAATCTCTGTCACTGATTCGGGTCTCTTCCAATCCACTATGGCTTCAATCTTTGAAGGATCCACCGAAATCCCATCTTTCGAAATAACATGACCCAGAAATGACACCTTCTCGAGCCAAAATTCGCATTTACTGAACTTCGCAAATAATTTCTCCCTCGCAAGAACGGATAAAACTGTCCTCAAGTGCTGCTCGTGCTCCTCTCGAGATTTAGAGTAGACGAGTATATCATCAATAAAAACCACCACGAACGAATCAAGATAAGGATGGAAAACTCGTTCATCAAATCCATAAACACTGCAGGCGCGTTAGTCAACCCAAACGGCATAACCAAGAACTCATAATGACCATAACGAGTGCGAAAGGCAGTCTTCGGAATATCCTCCGATCGAACCTTCAACTGATGGTACCCACTCCTCAAATCAAGTTTAGAGAAAAACCACGGACCCTTGAAGCTGATCAAACAAATCATCAATGTGAGGTAGAGGATACTTATTCTTCACCGTAACCTGATTCAACTTTCTGTAATCGATGCACAATCTCAACGAACCATCTTTCTTCCGCACGAACAAAACCGGTGCTCCCCACGGGGAAACACTAGGGCGGATAAACCCTCGATCAAGCAACTCTTGCAATTGAACCTTTAACTCCTTCAACTCTGCGGGAGCTAACCTATAAGGTGCTTTCGAAATTGGAGCCGTACCCGGTAAAAGATCTATACAAAACTCAATCTCACGATCGGGAGGCATATCATACTCGGTAGAGAAAACATCGGGAAATTCCCGAACTACCCGAACACTATCCAAACTAGGGGATTCCTTCCTAGTATCAAGACACTAGCCAATTACCCCTCACAACCACTATGCAATAATTTCCTCGCTTTCATAAAAGAAATTAAGCGAACCTTTCTACTCAGAGGACTAGCCTCAAACACAAATTTAGGCACATCGGGAATAGAAAAAGTAACAGTTTTCTTACGGCAATCAACGGAAGCATGAAACTTGCTCAACCAATCCATACCCAAAATGACATCAAAGTCTTGGATAGGAAGAACTACCAAATCCGCACAAAGGACACGACCACAAATAACCACATCACAAGCACGAAGGACTCGATCAGAAATCAAGCATTCTCCTATAGGGGTCGACACCTCTAGTACGTACGGTAAAGACTCAAATGCAGCATTTAACATGGAAGCAAATTGCACAGAAATGTATGAATGAGATGATCCTGGATCTACTAACGCTCGTGCGCTCACATTAGACACAGAAACAATACCTCCAATAACGGATGGATCATCGGTCGCTTGTTGTTGATTCATGGCATAAACCTTCCCTTGAACTTTGGGCTTCCCATTAGCATCCCTTTTCTGACCCTGATTAATACCAACTCCTGACCCGGATGCTTGTACTCTACCTCTCGGCAATCTTTTACAAAGTGCCCATTTGACCACAATTGGTGCACCTTCCTTGCTTCTTCCAGCAACGGTCCTCAGAATGACCTTCCTTTTGACAATACGAACAAAGCCTCCTAATTTGGTTCCTTGGTTCCCGGAAGTGGTACCCGGGTTCCTTGGGATCGGTTGTCCTCGGAACTGAGATTGTCCCCCAAAGTTACCTCGGTTATTGGAACGGTTTTGTGGCTTTCTTTGCCCTCCGGCTTACTCGGGTTAGCTACCTCGGTCTTCCTTTTAGTCTCCCCAATATCTTGCTCTATTAAGTAGGCTCGGTCCACCGCATCTTGGAAAGTCACAATCCGTTGGGCAATAAGTTGAGTACGAATGGAGGTCTTCAATCCTCGAATGAATCTCATAGCCTTTTGTTCCTCGGTCCTCACCAAATAGTCGCAATACCGGGCTAATTCTATGAACTTAGCCGAGTATTGTGCTATAGACAACACACCTTGCTCTAGGTTGAGTAGCTCGATCTCCTTTCGGTTTTGATCAACAACCGGAATGAATGCTCCTTGAATTTGCGCACAAACAACTCCCACGCATACACCGTGTGAGTATCATCCCAAGTAGTTTTAACACCTTTACCAATGCTCGGCGGCTCCCACAAGCTTGTAAGCCGCAAACCGGACCTTGTCCTCATCCGTGCACCCAAATACATCATAAATCTTCTCCATCGACTCAATCCACAACCTAGCTTTCCTTACATCGGGCTCCCCATTGAATTCAACCGGCTTCAACTTCAGAAATTGCTCCAATCCATAGCGGGGTGGTGCTTGCTCTACCCTCGGACCTTGATCATGTATGGCCTTCATGGCCGCCTCGAACATGCCTTGAAACATAGCACGGGCTTCTTCCCTTGTATCATTCTGATTCTGTGGCCCACTAGTACCTCCTCTGTTTCTTCTTCCAGACATTGAGAACAATTACCTGAATAAAACATCAACCATTAATCACTCCACACACTACTACCCACCTAGGTCATACTAATCCACCTAGACTTATACGTAGAGCTAATGCAACCGGTCTCTGATACCAACTGTCGCGACCCCGGACCCCGCGGGCCCGAGACCGCGATCTGGACGTCGACTCTAAAACCAAAATTGTGAAATACCGAAGTTAAAAATTTCATTTGATACCAAAGGGTGATGATCCAAAGTTTTACAAAACCAACTTTGATAAAAACCAATTACAACTATCATAAACTTCCACAAGTTTATGCCCAACAAAATAAAAATATACAATTCTTAGTGACGTCATTGATTGGTACAACTATCCCAAAATGGTTACACATTTACATAATGTAAACCAACCTATAATAACCTTCCCCAAAAGAATGTATCCACACTCGACGTCCTCTTTCTCGTGATCAGCGAGACTATTCCTTAGCACCTGGGGGGGGGGGTTAAGGAAAGACAAAGATAAAAGAAAAGGGGGTGAGATAAATCTCAATAAGTTACTAATGCAACTACATGACATGCTATGATGCAAGAAGCAATAAGCAATAATAAATATCACATAGCACATAGAATTTATCACATAACAGATAGCAGCGGAAATAAACACATAACAAAGGATATAGCCAAGGTTTTCCAAACCGGAACATCCAAATAAAGGATCGCTGCGCAGCTTCAATAATCAACCGATCATCATCTTCATAATAGCATGAAAGCCGAAGAGAAAACCCCGGTACCGGAACCAATAACCAAATGAAGTGTCACAAGGGACGGGAGACATGCCACAAAGTCATGCTCCAAGAAGCTAAAATGCACACAAAGGAGCTAGCTCTTCTCACATCCAAGGCCAATCTGGAGGAGGGTAATAATGGGGCAAAACAATGGTCAACATCACAATGGACTTGGCCGTGCCATCATAATGTTTCGCATCGCCCAAACACACACAAAATACCAGCTGGACTTTCACGTAAAGGCTAAGTAATAAAATACTAGCACGATAAACAACAAAGGATTCCAAAGTAGGGAATCAATCCAATTAAATCACCACAAAGGTAAACCAATCCAAACCGCACATCAAAGATGCCCAACATTACCAAAACGGTACTTAAATAAATTTCACATCATATTTATTCACAAAAGAATCAAATCCACACAATAAAGGTTCCACGGTGTTATCTTAAGTTGATTAGAAGGAATAAACCTAAACTAGTTAAGCCATTAGTCTTAAACCAAGCAAAAAGGTCAAATTCCTGGACAGGGGGCGGGCGGGCGCCTGGGCATAGGCAGGCGCGCGCTTGAATTGACAGAAGGTCAGGCGCTAGAAAAAGTGGGAGTAGGCGGGCGCCTGGGCAGGGGCAGGCGGGCGCCTGGTCTACGGGCTGGGAAGAATTCCCAGCTGGGTTCCTCAAATTTCCTTACCATTTTCATACCATTTTCATAACACCCAAAATCAACACTCCCAACAAGATTCCTAAGGTACCCAATCATCACTTAACCAAAAAGGGGACCTTAACAACACCCTTTATCAACCAAAATCAAGACCAAATTCCCACATTCAAGATTTCACCATTTTTAACCAAAAACTCAAATAAATCCCAAACAAATTCAAAACCCAACCAAACTTCAAATATAACACATTAAGCATTATCTAAACATGATATGAACATTTTAGCATCAAAATGGGGGAAAAGTAACTTACTTGAATTTTCTCAAAGTTGACGGAATTCAATTCTTTTTGGTTCTACGCGATCCTATCGACGATCTAAACAAGGTTCAAGTTTTAAGAAATGAGAGATTACAAGAGGAAGAGGAAGAAAATGAGGAGAGAAGGAAGAGGAAGAAAAAACTTACCAATGGAGGAGAGAGAGGAGGGAGTTGCTGGGAGATGGAGTGAAGAGGGTGATAGGGTGAGGGAGGTGAGTAGGGAGAAGATGAAGAAAATGAAATGTTACACCTAGCCCCCTTCCCCCACTAACTAGCACAATTACTTACACTCCCTACTAACAATTAAGACTCAACACTTCCACACTAGCCCAAATAACTCGAATAAAATGCTAGGCATAATTATTATAACACATAAAATGCACACATAAATATTTAAATAAATAATAATTTAAATAAACAATTAAGCAAATAATTAAATAATAATTATTTATTACTAATAAAATAGAGCCTAGATTTCGGGTCGTGACATTCACTCCCCCTTCAAGAAAATTCGACCCGAATTTTAACGAGACTCACCTTAAACAAAAAGCCACGGAAATTTCCTCTCGATCTCATCTCGGAGCTCCCAAGTCGACTCCTCGATGTTATGATTCCTCCAAAGAACTCGAACCAATGAAATACTTTTGTTCCTCAACTCTTGAACTTTAGAATCTAGGATCCGGACCGGTCGTTCCTCATAAGTCATATCGGGCTCAATATCCTCCGGTACACTCGGTAACACGTGAGATGGATCATGAACGTACTTCCGAAGCATAGAAACGTGGAACACGTTGTGCAACCGGTCCAAAGATGGCGGTAACGCAAGACGATACGCTAGAAGTCCAACTTTCCCAAAATCTCAAACGGGCCTATAAACCTCAGAGCCAATTTGCCTTTCTTCCCAAACCTACGAATACCCACCTTCGGAGACACCTTCAAGAATACCAAATCACCAATCTGAAAACTAAGATCTCGCCTTCGGTTGTCTGCGTAGCTCTTATGTCGACTCTGGGCTGTCTTCAATCTATCCCGGATAACTCTAAATTTCTCAACCGAATCCCGAAGCAAATCAATACCCAAAACTTTCGCTTCACCGACCTCATCCCAACAAATAGGCGATCTACATTTCCTTCCATACAAGGCCTCAAACGGTGCCATCTCGATACTAGCCTGATAACTGTTGTTGTAAGAGAACTCCACTAACGGTTGGTGCGAATCCCAAGAATCAGAGAAGTCTATCGAACACGCTCGCAACATATCCTCCAAAATCTAAATAGTCCTCTCGGATTGGTCTGAGGATGAAAAGCCGTACTGAATCGCAAATCTGTACCCAAAGCTTCCTGAAATGCCTTCCAGAATCTAGAAGTAAACTTCGGGTCTCAATCTGACACAATGCTAACCGGAACTCCATGCAATCTAACAATCTCATCAATGTAAAGGGTCGCAAGCTTCTCCATCGAATATCTGATATCAATAGGCAAGAAATGGGCACTCTTGGTCAATCTATCCACTATTACCCAAACACTGTCATACTTCCTACGGGTACGAGGCAGTCCCGTAACGAAATCCATAGTCACATGCTCCCATTTCCACTCGGGAATCTCTAACGGCTGAAGTAATCCCGCGGGTCTCTGATGCTCGGCTTTGACCTGCTGACAAGTTAGACACTTCGAAACATACTCGGCTATTTCCATTTTCACATTAATCCACCATAATTGTTGCTTCAAATCTTGATACATCTTCGTACTACCCGGATGAATAGTATACCTCGATTTGTGACCCTCATCAAGAACTCTCTGTTTAATTCCATCAACATCCGGAACACACAATCTTCCACGGAAAGTCAACACTCCACTCGAACTCAAAGAAAAATCCTCGAAGTTCTTTTCCTTCAATTTACCCATTATCTTCACCAACTCGGGATCTCCTTTCTGAGCTTCCTTTATCCTCTGAATTAGGGTCGGAGATATCCTAATATTCGCAAAAATAGCCCCATGTCTCGATTCACGAGGAGACCAATCTCGAACATCCTCAAGCATTTTCCACTCACGAACCATCATCGAAGCCACATAAGATTTTCTACTAATCGCATCGGCTACCACATTCGCCTTCCCCGGATGATAAGAAATCGTACAATCATAATCCTTCAATAATTCCATCCATCGGCGTTGTTGGTTATTCAATTCCTTCTGAGAGAATAGGTACTTCAAACTCTTGTGATCGGTAAAAATCTCAAACTTCGCTCCATAATGGTAGTGCTTCCATTTGTGCAACGCAAAGACAATAGCCGCTAACTCCATATCATGAGTCGGGTAATTCTGCTCACTAGGGGTCAACTTCCTCGAAGCATAAGCAATTACTTTCCCATTCTGCATCAACACACAACCCAAACCCTCTTTCGAAGCATCACTGTAAATCACTAGGCCATCGCTCCATTAGGCAAAGTCAAGATCGGTGCGGTAGTCAACCTCTTCTTCAATTCCTCGAAACTCTTGTCACATTTCTCGATCCACACAAACGGAACATTCTTCCGGGTCAACTGAGTCATCGGAGTAGCAATCCTCGAAAACCCCTCAATAAATCTTCGGTAATACCCGGCTAAACCAAGAAAGCTTCTAATCTCTGTCACTGATTCGGGTCTCTTCCAATCCACTATGGCTTCAATCTTTGAAGGATCCACCGAAATCCCATCTTTCGAAATAACATGACCCAGAAATGACACCTTCTCGAGCCAAAATTCGCATTTACTGAACTTCGCAAATAATTTCTCCCTCGCAAGAACGGATAAAACTGTCCTCAAGTGCTGCTCGTGCTCCTCTCGAGATTTAGAGTAGACGAGTATATCATCAATAAAAACCACCACGAACGAATCAAGATAAGGATGAAAAACTCGGTTCATCAAATCCATAAACACTGCAGGCGCGTTAGTCAACCCAAACGGCATAACCAAGAACTCATAATGACCATAACGAGTGCGAAAGGCAGTCTTCGGAATATCCTCCGATCGAACCTTCAACTGATGGTACCCACTCCTCAAATCAAGTTTAGAGAAAACCACGGACCCTTGAAGCTGATCAAACAAATCATCAATGTGAGGTAGAGGATACTTATTCTTCACCGTAACCTGATTCAACTTTCTGTAATCGATGCACAATCTCAACGAACCATCTTTCTTCCGCACGAACAAAACCGGTGCTCCCCACGGGGAAGCACTAGGGCAGATAAACCCTCGATCAAGCAACTCTTGCAATTGAACCTTTAACTCCTTCAACTCTGCGGGAGCTAACCTATAAGGTGCTTTCGAAATTGGAGTCGTACCCGCTAAAAGATCTATACAAAACTCAATCTCACGATCGGGAGGCATATCATACTCGGTAGAGAAAACATCGGAGAATTCCCGAACTACCCGAACACTATCCAAACTAGGGGATTCCTTCCTAGTATCAAGAACACTAGCCAATTACCCCTCACAACCACTATCCAATAATTTTCTCGCTTTCATAAAAGAAATTAAGCGAACCTTTCTACTCAGAGGACTAGCCTCAAACACAAATTTAGGCACATCGGGAATAGAAAAAGTAACAGTTTTCTTACGGCAATCAACGGAAGCATGAAACTTGCTCAACCAATCCATACCCAAAATGACATCAAAGTCTTGGATAGGAAGAACTACCAAATCCGCACAAAGGACACGACCACAAATAACCACATCACAAGCACGAAGGACTCGATCAGAAATCAAGCATTCTCCTATAGGGGTCGACACCTCTAGTACGTACGGTAAAGACTCAAATGCAGCATTTAACATGGAAGCAAATTGCACAGAAATGTATGAATGAGATGATCCTGGATCTACTAACGCTCGTGTGCGCTCACATTAGACACAGAAAACAATACCTCCAATAACGGATGGATCATCGATCGGCGCTTGTTGTTGATTCATGGCATAAACCTTCCCTTGAACTTTGGGCTTCCCATTAGCATCCCTTTTATGACCCTGATTAATACCAACTCCTGACCCGGATGCTTGTACTCTACCTCTCGGGCAATCTTTTACAAAGTGACCCATTTGACCACAATTGGTGCACCTTCCTTGCTTCTTCCAACAACGGTCCTCAGAATGACCTTCCTTTTGACAATACGAACAAAGCCTCCTAATTTGGTTCCCTTGGTTCCCGGAAGTGGTACCCGGGTTCCTTGGGATCGGTTGTCCTCGGAACTGAGATTGTCCCCCAAAGTTACCTCGGTTATCGGAACGGTTTTGTGGCTTTCTTTGCCCTCCCGGCTTGCTCGGGTTAGCTACCTCGGTCTTCCTTTTAGTCTCCCCAATATCTTGCTCTATTAAGTAGGCTCGGTCCACCGCATCTTGGAAAGTCACAATCCGTTGGGCAATAAGTTGAGTACGAATGGAGGTCTTCAATCCTCGAATGAATCTCATAGCCTTTTGTTCCTCGGTCCTCACCAAATAGTCGTAATACCGGGCTAATTCTATGAACTTAGCCGAGTATTGTGCTATAGACAACACACCTTGCTCTAGGTTGAGTAGCTCGATCTCCTTTCGGTTTTGATCAACAACCGGAATGAAGTGCTCCTTGAATTTACGCACAAACAACTCCCACGCATACACCGTGTGAGTATCATTCCAAGTAGTTTTAACACCTTTACCAATGCTCGGCGGCTCCCACAAGCTTGTAAGCCGCAAACCGGACCTTGTCCTCATCCGTGCACCCAAATACATCATAAATCTTCTCCATCGACTCAATCCACAACTCAGCGTTCCTTACATCGGGCTCCCCATTGAATTCAACCGGCTTCAACTTCAGAAATTGCTCCAATCCATAGCGGGGTGGTGCTTGCTCTACCCTCGGACCTTGATCATGTATGGCCTTCATGGACGCCTCGAACATGCCTTGAAACATAGCACGGGCTTCTTCCCTTGTATCATTCTGATTCTGTGGCCCACTAGTACCTCCTCTGTTTCTTCTTCCAGACATTGAGAACAATTACCTGAATAAAACATCAACCATTAATCACTCCACACACTACTACCCACCTAGGTCATACTAATCCACCTAGACTTATACTTAGAGCTAATGCAACCGGGCTCTGATACGAACTGTCGCGACCCCGGACCCCGCGGGCCCGGGACCGCGATCTAGACGTCGACTCTAAAACCAAAATTGTGAAATACCGAAGTTAAAAATTTCATTTGATACCAAAGGGTGATGATCCAAAGTTTTACAAAACCAACTTTGATAAAAACCAATTACAACTATCATAAACTTCCACAAGTTTATGCCCAACAAAATAAAAATATACAATTCTTAGTGACGTCATTGATTGGTACAACTATCCCAAATGGTTACACATTTACATAATGTAAACCAACCTATAATAACCTTCCCCAAAGAATGTATCCACACTCGACGTCCTCTTTCTCGTGATCAGCGAGACTATTCCTTAGCACCTGGGGGGGGGGTTAAGGAAGACAAAGATAAAAGAAAAGGGGTGAGATAAATCTCAATAAGTTACTAATGCAACTACATGACATGCTATGATGCAAGAAGCAATAAGTAATAATAAATATCACATAGCACATAGAATTTATCACATAACAGATAGCAGCGGAAATAAACACATAACAAAGGATATAGCCAAGGTTTTCCAAACCGGAACATCCAAATAAAGGATCGCTGCGCAGCTTCAATAATCAACCGATCATCATCTTCATAATAGCATGAAAGCCGAAGAGAAAGCCCCGGTACCGGAACCAATAACAAATGAAGTGTCACAAGGGACGGGAGACATGCCACAAAGTCATGCTCCAAGAAGCTAAAATGCACACAAAGGAGCTAGCTCTTCTCACATCCAAGGCCAATCTGGAGAGGGTAATAATGGGGCAAAACAATGGTCAACATCACAATGGACTTGGCCGTGCCATCATAATGTTTCGCATCGCCCAAACACACACAAAATACCAGCTGGACTTTCACGTAAAGGCTAAGTAATAAAATACTAGCACGATAAACAACAAAGGATTCCAAAGTAGGGAATCAATCCAATTAAATCACCACAAAGGTAACCAATCCAAACCGCACATCAAAGATGCCCAACATTACCAAAACGGTACTTAAATAAATTTCACATCATATTTATTCACAAAAAGAATCAAATCCACACAATAAAGTGTTCCACGGTGTTATCTTAAGTTGATTAGAAGGAATAAACCTAAACTAGTTAAGCCATTAGTCTTAAACCAAGCAAAAAGGTCAAATTCCTGGAACAGGGGGCGGGCGGGCGCCTGGGCATAGGCAGGCGCGCGCTTGAATTGACAGAAGGTCAGGCGCTAGAAAAAGTGGGAGTAGGCGGGCGCCTGGGCAGGGGCAGGCGGGCGCCTGGTCTACGGGCTGGGAAGAATTCCCAGCTGGGTTCCTCAAATTTCCTTACATTTTCATACCATTTTCATAACACCAAAATCAACACTCCCAACAAGATTCCTAAGGTACCCAATCATCACTTAACCAAAAAGGGGACCTTAACAACACCCTTTATCAACCAAAATCAAGACCAAATTCCCACATTCAAGATTTCACCATTTTTAACCAAAAACTCAATAAATCCCAACAAATTCAAAACCCAACCAAACTTCAAATATAACACATTAAGCATTATCTAAACATGATAGGAACATTTTAGCATCAAAATGGGGGAAAAGTAACTTACTTGAATTTCTCAAAGTTGACGGAATTCAATTCTTTTGGTTCTACGCGATCCTATCGACGATCTAAACAAGGTTCAAGTTTTAAGAAATGAGAGATTACAAGAGGAAGAGGAAGAAAATGAGGAGAGAAGGAAGAGGAAGAAAAAACTTACCAATAGAGGAGAGAGAGGAGGGAGTTGCTGGGAGATGGAGTGAAGAGGGTGATAGGGTGAGGGAGGTGAGTAGGGAGAAGATGAAGAAAATGAAATGTTACACCTAGCCCCCTTCCCCCACTAACTAGCACAATTACTTACACTCCCTACTAACAATTAAGACTCAACACTTCCACACTAGCCCAAATAACTCGAATAAAATGCTAGGCATAATTATTATAACACATAAAATGCACACATAAATATTTAAATAAATAATAATTTAAATAAACAATTAAGCAAATAATTAAATAATAATTATTTATTACTAATAAAATAGAGCCTAGATTTTGGGTCGTGACACAAGCCCACATTAAATTAATGAACCTCATCTTGCTCATACATGAATAAGATTAATGCACCTCGCGGAGGCGAACCCACATCAAGATTACCCATGTATAAACAAGTGTTTTAATCATGGCATGGCAAAGAAGGACTTAAAACTTTCTTTGAAGGTTCAGTCGCGACCCCGAACCCCGCGGGCCCGAGATCGCGAGCTGGACGTCGACTTAAAACCAAAACTGTGAAATACCGCAGTTAAAAATTCCATTTGATACCAAAAGGTGATGATCCAAAGTTTTACAAATCCAAGTTTGATAATAACCAAATACAACTATCATAAACTTCCACAAGTTTATGCCCAACAGAATATAAATGTACAATTCTTAATGACGTCATTGTTTGGTACAACTATCCCAAAAGGTTACACATTTATATAATGTAAACCAATCTATAACAACTTTCCCCAAAAGAATGTATCCACACTCGACGTCCTCTTTCTCGTGATCAGTGAGACTAATCCTTAGCACCTGGGGGGGGGGTTAAGGAAAAACAAAGATAAAAGAAAGGGGGGGTGAGATAAATCTCAATAAGTTACTAATGCAACTACATGACATGCTATGATGCAAGAAGCAATAGACAATAATAAATATCACATAGCACATAGCATTTATCACTTAAGAGATAGCAGCGGAAATAAACACATAACAAATGATATAGCCAAGGTTTTCCAAACCGATGAACCAAATAAAGGTCGCTGCGCAGCTTCAATAATCAACAAATCATCATCTTCATAGTAGCATGAAAGCTGAAGAGAAATCCCCGATACCGGAACAATAACCATAAGAGTGTCACAAAGGACAAGAGCCATTCCACAAAGTCATGCTCGGTAGCTAGATACATTCACAAAGGAAGCTAACTTATCTCTTCCAAGGCCAATCTGGAAAAGGGGTATAGTAAGGGCAAACAATGGTCAACATTATAATGGACTTGGCTTTGCCATTATAATCTCTCCCATCGCCCGATGCAACAAATATGCCAGCTGGGCTTCCAAATAAATGCTAAGTAATAATATATTAGCATGAATAAACATCTTACGATTCCAAAGTAGGGAATCATTCCAATTAAATCACCACAAAGGTAAACCAATACAAACAGCACATCAAAGATGGACCACATTCCCAAAATGATACTTAATCAAATTCCACAACATATTTATTCACAAAAGAATCAATTCCACTTAATAAAGTGTTCCACGATGTTAACTTAGGTAAATTAGAAGAGATAAACCTAAACTAGTTAAGTCCTTAGTCCTAAACCAAGCAAAAGAGCAAAAATCCCAAGCAGGCGGGCGGACGGGCGCCTGGGTAGGGGCGAGCGGGCGCTCATTTGACCAGAAGGTCAGGCCGCTGGAAAAAGGGGGGCGGGCGGGCGCCTGGGCAAGGGCAGGCGGGCACTCGGCCTGGGTTTTGGTCGGGAAGAACAGAGCTGGGTTCTTCAATTTCGACCCAAAATACACCAAAACACAAAATACTCAAACTCAAGTCCTTCAACAAGTTCCAAAATGTACCAAAACAACTTATATCTAGGATGGGGGTCCAAATACACCATTTATCAACCAAAACCAAGAATCAAACCCAACATTCATAAAATCACCATTTTTGACTAAAACTCAAATAAATTCCAAATAAATTCTAAACTCAACCAAACTTCAAATATAACACATCAAGCATTATATAAACATGATATGAACATTTTAGCATCAAAATGGGGGAAAAGCAATTTACATGAAAATTCTCAAAGATGACGGAATTCAATTCTTTTTGGCTTCCTACGATTCTATCGACGATCTAAACAAGTTTCACGTATTAAGAAATGAGAAATAATGAGAGGAAGAGGAAGAAAATGAAGAGAGAAGGTGGAGAGAAAAACTTACCCAATGGAGAGAGAGAGAGAGAGAGAGAGAGAGTTTGAGTTGGGAGATGGAGAGAGTGAGGGAGAAGGTGAGGGAGAAGAGAAGGAGTAGGGGAAATTATTTAAAAAGTTACATTTAGGCCCCTCCCCTTCTACTAACACAATACTACACTCCCTACTAACAATTAAGACTCAACAATACCACACTAACCCAAATGACTCAATTAAAATGCTAGGCATAAATTATTATAACACATAAATTGCACACATAATTATTTAAATAAATAATAATTTAAATAATTAAATAAGCAAATAAATAAATAATAATTATTTATTACCAATAAAATAGAGCCTAGATTTCGGGTCGTGACATTCACTCCCCCTTAAAGAAAATTCGACCCGAATTTTAACGAGACTTACCCGAATTAAAAAGCCACGGAAATTTCCTCTCGATCTCATCTCGGAGCTCCCACGTCGACTCCTCGATATTATGATTCCTCCAAAGAACTCTAACCAATGAAATACTTTTGTTCCTCAACTCTTGAACTTTAGAATCTAAGATCCGAACCGGTCGTTCCTCATAAGTCATATCGGGCTCAATATCCTCTGGTACCCTCGGTAACACGTGAGATGGATCATGAACATACTTCCGAAGCATAGAAACGTGAAAAATATTATGTAACCGATCCAAAGATGGTGGTAACGCAAGACGATACGCTAGAAGTCCAACCTTTCCCAAAATCTCAAACGGACCAATAAACCTCGGAGCCAATTTGCCTTTCTTCCCAAACCTTCGGATACCCACCTTTGGAGACACCTTCAAGAACACAAAATCACCGGTCTGAAAACTAAGATCTCGCCTTTGGTTATCTGCATAGCTCTTATGTCGACTCTGGGCTGTTTTCAATCTATCCCGGATAACTTTGACTTTCTCAACCGAATCCCGAAGCAAATCAATACCCAAAACTTTCGCTTCACCGACCTCGTCCCAACAGATAGGCGATCTACATTTCCGCCCATACAAAGCCTCATACGGTGCCATTTCGATACTAGCCTGATAACTGTTGTTGTAAGAGAACTCCACTAACGGTAGGTACGAATCCCAAGAATCAGAGAAGTCTATCGAAAAAGCTCGCAACATATCCTCTAAAATCTGAATAGTCCTCTCGGATTGACCGTCGGTCTGAGGATGAAAAGCCGTACTGAATCGCAAATCTGTACCCAAAGCTTCTTGAAATGCCTTCCAGAATCTAGAAGTAAACCTCGGGTCGCGATCTGACACAATGCTAACCGGAACCCCATGCAATCTCACAATCTCGTCAATATAAAGGGTCGCAAGCTTCTCCATCGAATATCTGATGTCAATAGGCAAGAAATGGGCACTCTTGGTCAATCTATCCACTATTACCCAAACACTGTCATACTTCCTACGGGTACGAGGTAGTCCCATAACGAAATCCATAGTCACATGCTCCCATTTCCACTCCGGAATCTCTAACGACTGAAGTAATCCCGCGGGTCTCTGATGCTCGGCTTTGACTTGTTGACAGGTCAAACATTTCGAAACATACTCCGCTATTTCCCTTTTCATATTAATCCACCAAAATTGTTGCTTCAAATCCTGATACATCTTCGTACTACCCCGATGAATAGTATATCTCGATTTGTGACCCTCATCTAAAACTTGCCTCTTTATTCCACCAACATCGGGTACACACAAACGATCACGGAAATTCAAAACTCCACTCGGACTCAAAGAAAAATCCTCGAAGTTCTTTTCCTTCAATTTACCCATTATCTTCACCAACTCGGGATCTTCTTTCTGCGCTTCCTTTATCCTCTGAATTAGGGTTGGAGATACCCTAGTATTCGCGAAAATAGCCCCATGTCTCGATTCACGAGGAGACCAATCTCGAACATCCTCAAGCATTTTCCACTCTCGAACCATCATCGAGGCCACATAAGACTTTCTACTAATCGCATCGGCTACCACATTCGCCTTCCCCGGATGATAAGAAATCGTACAATCATAATCCTTCAACAATTCCATCCATCGGCGCTGTCGGTTGTTCAATTCCTTCTGAGAGAATAGGTACTTCAAACTCTTGTGATCGGTAAAAATTTCAAACTTCACCCCATAAAGGTAGTGCTTCCATTTGCGTAACACAAATACTATCGGAGCCAACTTCATATCATGAGTCGGGTAATTTTGTTCACTAGGGGTCAACTTCCTCGAAGCATAGGCAATCACTTTTCTGTTCTGCATCAACACACAACCCAAACCCTCTTTCGAAGCATCACTGTAAATCACTAGGCCATCGCTCCCATTAGGCAAAGTCAAGATCGGTGCGGTAGTCAACCTCTTCTTCAATTCCTCGAAACTCTTGTCACATTTCTCGGTCCACACAAACGGGACATTCTTCCGGGTCAACTGAGTCATCGGAGTAGCGATCCTCGAAAACCCTTCAATAAATCTTCGGTAATAACCGGCTAAACCCTGAAAACTACGAATCTCGGTCACTGACTAGGGTCTCTTCCAATCCACTATAGCCTCAATCTTTGAAGGATCCACAGAAATCCCATCTTTCGAAATAACATGACCCAGAAACGAAACCTTCTCGAGCCAAAATTCGCATTTACTGAACTTCGCAAACAATTTCTCCCTCGCAAGAACGGATAAAACTGTCCTCAAGTGTTGCTCGTGCTCCTCTCTAGATTTAGAGTAGACGAGTATATCATCAATAAAGACCACCACGAACGAGTCAAGATAAGGATGAAAAACCCGGTTCATCAAATCCATAAATACTGCAGGCGCGTTAGTCAACCCAAACGGCATAACCAAGAACTCATAATGACCATAACGAGTGCGAAAGGCTGTCTTCGGAATATCCTCCGATCGAACCTTCAACTGATTGTACCCACTCCTTAAATAAAGTTTAGAAAACACAACTAAGCCTTGAAGCTGATAAAACAAATCATCGATGTGAGGTAGAGGATACTTGTTCTTCACCGTAACCTGATTCAACTTCCGGTAATCGATACACAATCTCAAAGAACCATCTTTCTTCCGCACAAACAAAACCGGTGCTCCCCACGGGGAAACACTAGGGCGGATAAACCCTCGATCAAGCAACTCTTGCAATTGAACCTTTAATTCCTTCAACTCTGCGGGAGCCAACCTATAAGGTGTTTTCGAAATTGGAGCCGTACCCGGCAAAAGGTCTATACAAAACTCAATCTCACGATCGGGCGGCATATCATACTCGGTAGAGAAAACATCGGGAAATTCCCGAACTACCTGAACACTATCCAAACTAGGGGATTCTTTCCTAGTATCAAGCACACTAGCCAAATACCCCTCACAACCACGATGCAAAAATTTTCTCGCTTTCATATAAGAATTAAGCGAACCTTTCTACTCAGAGGACTAGCCTCAAACACAAATTTAGGCACATCGGGAATAGAAAAAGTAACAGTTTTCTTACGGCAATCAACGGAAGCATGAAACGTGCTCAACCAATCCATACCCAAAATGACATCAAAGTCTTGGATAGGAAGAACTACCAAATCCGCACAAAGGACACGACCACAAATAACCACATCACAAGCGCGAAAGACTCGATCAGAAATCAAGCATTCTCCTATAGGGGTCGACACCTCTAGCACGTACGGTAAAGACTCGAATGCAGCATTTAACATGGAAGCAAATTGCACAGAAATGTATGAATGAGATGATCCTGGATCTACTAACGCTCGTGCGCTCACATTAGACACAGAAACAATACCTCCAATAACCGAAGGATCATCGGTCGCCTGTTGTTGATTCATGGCATATATCTTTCCTTGAACTTTGGGCTTCCCAGCGTCATCCCTTTTCTGACCCTGATTAGTACCAACCCCTGACCCGGATGACTGACCTCGGTACCTCGTGCAGTCTCTCGCAAAGTGTCCCATTTCACCACAATTAGTACACTTGCCTTGCTTTTTCCAACACCTATCCTCCGTATGGCCTACCCTCTGACAAAAGGTACAAGGCTTCCTATTCTGAATCCCCGGAGTAATACCCAGATTCCTCGGTGTGGTTTGACCCTTAAACTGAGATGATGCTCCCGGGTTACCACGGTTGTCGGAACGGTGTTGAGGTTGAGATTTAGCATGGCTTCCCGGTTTACCCGTACCCAGAACTTCGGTTTTCCTTTTGTGCTCCCCAATATCTTGCTCTATCAAGTAGGCTCGGTCTACCGCATCTTGGAAGGTCACAATCCGTTGGGTAATAAGTTGAGTACGGATGGAGGTCTTCAATCGCCGAATGAATCTCATAGCTTTTTGTTCCTCGGTCCTCACCAAATAGTCGCAATACCGGGCTAATTCTATGAACTTAGCCGAGTATTATGCTATAGACAACAAACCTTGCTCCAGGTTGAGCAGCTCGATCTCCTTTCGGTTTTGATCAACAACCGGAATGAAATGTTCCTTGAATTTGCACACAAACAACTCCCACGCATACACCGTGTGAGTATCATCCCAACTAGCTTTAACAGCCTTCCACCAATGCTCGGCGGCACCCACAAGCTTATAAGCCACAAACCGGACCCTATCCTCGTCCGTGCACCCAAACACATCATAGATTTTCTCCATTGATTCGATCCATAATTCGGCCTTCTTCACATCAGGCTCACTGTCAAACTCTCTTGGTTTTAATTTCAGAAACTGCTCCAACCCGTAACGTGGAGGTGGCACATGCTCCTCCCTTGGCCCTTGGTCATGAATAGCCTTCATGGCCGCCTCAAACATGCCTTAGAACATAGCACGTGCTTCTTCCCTTGTGTCATTCTGATTCTGTGCTCCACTAGAGCCTTCACCTGTTCTTCTTCTAGCCATTGAGAACAATTACCTACATAAAACATCAACCGTTAATCCCTCCGCACACTTCTACCCTCCTAGGTCAAACTAATCCACCTATACTTATACATAGAGCTAATGCCATAGCTCTGATACCAACTGTCGCGACTCCGAACCCCGCGGGCCCGAGATCGCGAGCTGGACGTCGACTTAAAACCAAAACTGTGAAATACCGCAGTTAAAAATTCCATTTGATACCAAAAGGTGATGATCCAAAGTTTTACAAATCCAAGTTTGATAATAACCAAATACAACTATCATAAACTTCCACAAGTTTATGCCCAACAGAATATAAATGTACAATTCTTAATGACGTCATTGTTTGGTACAACTATCCCAAAAGGTTACACATTTATATAATGTAAACCAACCTATAACAACTTTCCCCAAAAGAATGTATCCACACTCGACGTCCTCTTTCTCGTGATCAGCGAAACTAATCCTTAGCACTTGGGGGGGTTAAGGAAAAACAAAGATAAAAGAAAGGGGGTGAGATAAATCTCAATAAGTTACTAATGCAACTACATGACATGCTATGATGCAAGAAGCAATAGACAATAATAAATATCACATAGCACATAGCATTTATCACTTAAGAGATAGCAGCGGAAATAAACACATAACAAAGGATATAGCCAAGGTTTTCCAAACCGATGAACCAAATAAAGGTCGCTGCGCAGCTTCAATAATCAACAAATCATCATCTTCATAGTAGCATGAAATCTAAAGAGAAATCCCCGGTACCGGAACAATAACCATAAGAGTGTCACAAAGGACAAGAGCCATGCCACAAAGTCATGCTCGGTAGCTAGATACATTCACAAAGGAAGCTAACTTATCTCTTCCAAGGCCAATCTGGAAAAGGGGTATAGTAAGGGCAAACAATGGTCAACATTATAATGGACTTGGCTTTGCCATTATAATCTCTCCCATCCTCCATGCATTGTTCAAACGTTAAATCATGTTCGGTGAGTGTTATTATGACCAATTCATCGGCGTTTTGGTGGGGTACCCTTGCACTCATCACATTGGCGATCATAAAGTCGGATGGGCATCTCATATCTCCCTCTTGAACACATGCCCATAAAGCTTCCTTCCATTCTTCCCCAATCTGAGCCATTGGGACATTGAATTCCAAAAGATTCACAGGTGTAGGCTCCTCGAACTCAATCATATTAATGCCTTGGTTGTTGGGGAAAGGGTTATTAATCACACTCGGGCCATGGGGGTGTTGATTTGGTAATTTTTACGGTTTTTCAGATCAAATTGATTTTCTCAAGATGAAGGGCTTATGGATGATCCGACCTTCAATAATAATCTTTTGGGTTTATGGATGATCCGACCTCCAATTATAAATTGATTTGATAATTTTTTAGGTCTTTCGGGCCAAATTAATTTTCTCAACATGAAGGGCTTATGGATGATCCAACCTTCAATTATAAATTGATTAGGTAATTTTTAAGGTCTTCCGAACCAAATTGATTTTCTCAACATGAAGGGCTTATGGATGATCCGACCTTAAATTATAATCTTTTGGGTATATGGATGATCCGACCTCCAATTATAAATTGATTTGGTAATTTTTAAGGTCTTCCAGACCAAATTGATTTTCTCAACATGAAGGGCTTATGGATGATCCGACCTTCAATTATAATCTTTTGGGCTTATGGATTATCCGACCTCCAATTATAAATTGATTTGGTAATTTTTAAGGTCTTCCGGACCAAATTGATTAATTTTGGTAGTTTACTAGTCTTCTGGACCCAATTGATTAATTTTGGAAATTTACTAGAGTCTTCCGGACCCAATTGGAAATTTACTAGAGTCTTCCGGACCCAATTGATTAATTTTGGAAATTTACTAGAGTCTTCCGGACCCAATTTGGAAATTTACTAGAGTCTTTCGGACCCAATTTATTAATTTTGGAAATTTACTAGAGTCTTTCGGGCCCAATTAGAAATTTACTAGAGTCTTCCGGACCCAATTGATTAATTTTGGAAATTTACTAGAGTCTTCCGGACCCAATTAATTAATTTTGAAAATTTACTAGAGTCTTCCGGACCCAATTAGGGTTTATGGACGTTTCCCACCTATATTCATAATCGTTTGGGTTTACGGACGTTTCCAACCTTTAACTATTTGTTGGTTTGGAAGTTTGGAGGCCTTCCGGGCCGATTTAGAATTTTGGAGGCCTTCCGGGCCGAATTTGGAATTTGTTGGTGTAAGATACCTTTTGTTTAGGTTTTAAGCATTGTGAATTTTGGTTGAAATTACCTATAGTCTAGGGTTTGAGTTTTGATTGGTTGAGTTTAGAGATGTGAATTTCCCAACGTTTGAGGTTAAGTGAATTTTGTAGAAAATTAGTTGTATTTTACCCATAGTTTGGGGTTTAAGTGAATCTTATGTAGATTGCAAAGAGTTTTAATTTGTAGATTACCCAAGTTTTGGGGTTTATTTGCCTTTTACTTTGATTGTACAGACTTTGATGGTAAATTACCCAAATTCGGGATTTAAGCATGTTAACGTTAGAGGATTTTGAATGTAAATTACTTCGAATGAGAAGGTTTGATTGTCACTTACCTTGAATGAAGGGTTTGATTATTAATTACTTCGAATGAGAAGGTTTGATTGTTAATTACTTCGAACGAGAAGGTTTAATCGTTGTTTACTCCGAACGAGAAGGTTTGATTGCAATTTACCCAAAGTTATGGGGTTTGGATTTGGCTGGTGTTAAGTTGAGGTGTTTTGTTTGCAAATTACACAAGATATGGGGTTTTGGTTGGTTAATTTATGGAGTCGAAGTGTTTTGTGTCAAATTACCCAAGTTATTGGGTTTAAAATGAAATTTTGGGAAAGCCAGGGGCTGTTCTGTCAATGTTTGAAAAGGGGAAGGTGTACGGCTGCGGCAAGGGCGGCCGGGCCAAATTTGCGCAGGCGGGGGCATTTTGGTAATCTCACCTTCAGCGCTAAGGGCCATTTTAGGGAGTTTGTGTTAAATTTTAATGGGGCTCCGTACGGTGCGAATTCTGGCAGACGGATTCCCTGGCGGATTCGTCATATCAGGCACGTTTGGAGCATCCTTTGTGCAAAAACACAAAACACAACACGCCGTACGCCGGAGAAGAGGAAGAGGAGTGACTCGCCGGAGACGAAACCAAGGGAGGACTCCGGTGGATTTTGAAGAGGATCAACTAAGTTTGCTCGGGAATTGATAATGGCACCAAGAGGACCACCGAAATCGAAGAAGAACGTCCCGCACATGAAGCTTAAGCACTTCGAGCAAGCGGACTTATACGCGTATCCACGGCTCCATTCTTGTTACTATGCGGCCGGGGAAGTGGTAAGAACTCGATTTTGACTCGTTTACGCGATTAATTTCGAGTTTTGCTTGAGTTTTTGATTGAGTTCGAATTTCTAGGGTTTAGGACCTATATTTTGGGGATTTTGCGCATTTGACTGATTTTGACTCGAATTGATTGTGGATTCTTGAAATTGAGCATGTTTGTGGCATGGGTAAGGTGTTGGTTTGATGATTTTGTTGAGAAACGCAATTTTTTTGTTTTGTCCGAAAAGTTTGCGATTTTGGACCTATTTTGACGCGGTTGACTTTGTTAAAAGTGATTCTAGTGTTTGTTGACTTTCATTAGAGTATGGGGACGCAATGTACACGAGTTTTAGATGGAAATCTTGTCTTTTAGGAATCTACATGTTCGTCCATTTATGTCGCGGTTTTGACTGTTCTTGGACTATTTTGGATCGATTTTTCCTAGGTAGACTAGGGATTTATTTGTTTAGCGGTATGTTACGCAATGTATATCTAACAAAGTGTTTGTTGGTAATTTTGTGGTATTGCTAGAATAATAATTCTACAGCTTACATTTACACAAATTTATAAAATAAATTGCTAGATTAATTTCATACCTGAGCTGTGTATACCTGTTGTACTTGCAGGTTGTATTGCCGCCTTTGAAGTCAAGGGGTTCATGCGGCGTTGTATATGACTTGTGGGAGAGGACTCCAGAGACTGTTCGGACCAGGGTGCTGGCCACCGGCTTGGGTTTATTCTTCGAGAGCTTGTCTGGTCAGGGAAAGCTAACCAAGAGTACTGACCTTGTCATGGCATTGCGGGAGCACTGGTGGGACACCACCCATACGTTTCATTTTTGTTGGGGAGAGGTGACGGTGACCCCTTCTGATTTTACGGCCATCACTGGTTTGTGGTTTACGGGCCGTCCCGTGTGTGGTGATGATACCCTACTTGCTGATGGGAGTACAGATAGGCTCCAGGGATTGATTGGGTTTGACTGTTCCGACATGAAGAGCGGGTACGGTGTACGTCTGGGTAGCCTTAGGAGGCAGTATGAGGGGATGTTGGCCGATTTGGAGGCCGGTGGAGGTGATGTGGAGGTGACTGCTCAGGTCTTCGTCTGGTATGGACTATCATAGACCATTTTTGCTAACGCCGGTACCACGGTGATGATTCCACTGCTTGGATGACTGGTTGACTTAGATGCAGTGAGGGGGATAGCTTGGGGCCCAGCTGGTTTAGCGGAGTTATACCGCTCTCTGGATCGGAGTTGTTGGTCTCAATCGGCATCTGTTGACTGTCTACATTTTGCCTTGGAGGTATGTTCTGTTTTTATCCATTTCTGATTTCAGTCTTGTTACCCTTGTAGATTATTCTTTATCTTGTGCATAATCCTTCTTGCAGTGTTGGGCTTATGAGATCCTAGCTCTGAGCCGATTCAGGATGACTAGTGCTCGGTTGACTTTCCCCGCTATGTGTCGGTGGGTACCGAGCTGCAGGAGCAGGAGTGATGAGACCTTGTGGCATTACACATATGCGCAGTTAAAGACCATTTTGATGGGACCCCATCCGAGAGAGGCTGTCTTTTATCCATGGGCGGATCTGGATTGACACGCCCCCAAGTCTCGGGATTCCCTAATAGAACCTCGAACCTGGTGCGCGTGACTAACAAGAAGTGAGAAACTGAATGACATCTGCTTATATCAAACTGACATCATATATATACTCAAGAGGAACGAGCTAAGATAGCTCACAACGAGTTCTATACCAAGAAATTTAAACCAAATGGTTGTACAGAGCGGAAAACATGCCTAGCACATACGCTGGCATTACAAGAAAACTATACAAGTCTACCCAATATACTGAGTCTAAACAACTGATACAAGATCGTCCTCACCAAATTGGAAAGGATAACAATCCCCAAACAAGAACAACCTGCCAAGTAGGCCCCTGCTAAGTCGAGCCTCACAATGTATTACCACTTGCTTTCCTGGGGGGGGGGAAACAAATAAACAAGGAACGGGGTGAGATAAATCTCAGTAAGTTACTAGATACAAGTACATAGCATGTTATCATGTAATCATGCAAATCAAGAAGATTATCAAGTAATCATGCTCAAGATGTCATAAAGTAACAAGTATATGAGAGGCTAATCCAACTCATCAAGTAACTAGCACATAAGGCTAAACTATCACATTACAAAGGATATTCCAACCTTATTCCTCCCAAGTAAACCATTGTTGTCGTTGCTTATTGCAGTTGACAAATCACGATCAATCAAGTTGCTGCTGTGTAGTACACAAGAGGACCCGGTAACCAGTGTCACTAACAAAGGAAGCTATGCCCTTACCATGGCCTGTAGTAAGGGGTCAAGCGCAGATACATAGGCACCTGATTATCACTTTGGCCCTATCCTCATGATAAGCGTGAACCTATACATCTCCGAGCAAGCAAGGACCAGCTGGACTCACATAAGAATGCACAAGTAGGTATTTACTTGAACTACAAGAGTAGAACTAAGTCCAAAAGTAGTGGACTAGCTATTCATGAACCTTGTAATCATGTGCTCACCAAAACTAATGAGAATAGAACTAAGTCCAAAAGTAGTGGACCAGTCCTTCATGAACCATGTAATCATGTGCTCACCAAATACCAGTACACGTATGCAATATTTGCGAATACAAATCAGTATAACAATGGCACGTAATGTGTCCACGTAACACAATCAATCCAAGTTAGAGTCTACTAGTAACAGACCCCAAACAAGTAGTAGGGTACATCATTCTATATCACTTTTTCATATGCCATATTTGAATGTACATATTCATATAATCTTTAACACATTAATGTGTCTATCACGATACCCTTACTTTCAAGTAGAGCCCAACATCTTAGACACTAAGCACGTAGTCGAATTGGTCGTATTGTACCTAGTTACAATCATATCTCACGTATATGTATCGTTAATAATCGAATACATTTTCCAACACATATTGTGTTCTATAATCATTGTTTTATGAATTATCTTCATATTACACTAGTCCTTCATTCTTTAGGAACTCATCTCAAGAACAAGATATCTTCTTTATACTTTATATACTTCATTGAGTATATGCACGACTAAAACCAAGTACTAGCACATTAGTGCTTGTTCATAGCACTTTCAGTACACACGTATTAGATTCAAGTGTGTTTTAGAGTTGATCATTCTCTATCTAGTTCCACATTCCAATTCTTTGGTTATTCATACCATATATCAAGTAGTCAAGAAGCCATATTCTATCAAGTAGCCATATGCAAGATTTGCACATACACACCAAGAATAATTCTAAGACGTTAGTGCTTTATCATAGCACTTTCAAGTTCATTACCATACGCACGTATTGGTTTCAAGTCATGTACAAGATTTTATCATCTTACATTCAAGTTCTTAATCCAATTCTTTGGATGTTGAAGACATGTACAAGAATTAATTATCTTATACTCAAGTTATTATTCCAATCTTTGGATATTGAAGTCATGTACAAGATTTAATTGTCTTATACTTCAAGTTCAAGCTAAGTAGATGAGTTATACATCTCATACTTACTAGTTCTTAATCCTATACTTTGGATGTTCAAGCTCAAGACATTGTTCTAGTGCCCCTAAGGTGCACAAACATTGGTTTCAAGACACATATAACACATTAGTGCTTGTTCTTAGCACTTTCAAGACAATTAAAAGAGTTCTTACTTTGATATTCAAGTTCTCATTTTAATTTAATGAGTAATCATGTTCAAGACCAAGTTCTGATGCCCCTAAGGTGTCACAACACTTGCTAGGACATCTTATATTAAGGCTATATACCTTAACTAGGGTTACTTCCAACTTATACAAACTTTAAACAAACTTTTATTTTTCAGGGAACCCGGGCGGGCGCTCAAAATGGACGGGGCGGCCGCACACTAGCAGGTGAATCCTTTGAAAAACATTCCAGAAAGATCGGCGGTCGCCTAATAAATTTTGTGCGGTCGCACACTGCACATTTCCGGCCAATGCTAATTTCTTTTCCAGGTTGTATAATTTTCTAATATACTAATATACTCATTTATGGATACTTTCATTCATTTCACCGTCTCACAAGTATAAATATAATTTTTCTAATATACTTGTATAAGCATTTAATCAAGTTAATATTTCACCGTCTCACGAATAGGAGTATACTTTTTCAACATTCCCAGGACACTTTCAAGGCTATTCATTCTTGTAATTCATACGAATACTCCCTTCGTCCCAAATTTACAAGTATCACAAAATTCAACCAAATCACGAAATTAACAAGCACAAGTACCAAGAATAACATATAGGCATGTTATTACAAGCAAGGGGGAGCTAGTGACTTACCTACTCCGAAATCAAATTCACCCAAACTAATTTCTGTTCGGCAGGAAATGCTCTATTCACCGCCCTGATGATTTATACGAAGTCGGATTTTCGAACAGAGGCATAATTAAGCGAGAGGTATCGAGAATAGGGTAAACCCTAACTTTCTTTACGAGACAGAGGAAACTACGAGAGAAATGGGGATAAACAAGGATCTGAGGAAGAGGCAACCCATTTTTATCCTTAGCAAGTTTCAAGAACTGCAACTTGGCCCCTCAAGTTTCATTTTTAACAAAAAGGCCTTTAAATTTTTAATTTGAGTATTTTAGCCCCTAAACTTTATTTTTTCACAAATGACCCTAAAGTTCAACTTTGAACACTTAGGACCTAAACTTGCTCAATTAGTTAAATAATTAACTCAATTAAAATAGCATATAATTATGCAAGACAAGAATTTAACAGGAATTAGGACGGGCGTTACATCCTCCCCTCCTTAAAGAAAATTCGTCCTCGAATTTTACTGATCGAAATTATAACACATATAAATAACAAATAGAACTCAAGAATAGCAAGAATATGGTACTCCACACCATATTATCAATTACTGTAGATACCCCGGGGGCGGGACCACGGCTTTAGGCTCGAGCGCGTGAATCACCCTAGGATGTCTAATTGATGTTTTAGAGTCGCCACCCACGTTTTTTGAGGAACGTAAGAAAACCTAAATGTTTATGAGCCTAAGTTTGATTTACAAAAACAGAGATTCTTTGGGATGAGGGGTTCGGGGGTTAGGTTACGAAATGGGAAGTACTTAAACACCCATTTCGCCCGACCAAAGTCGGTCTTGTTTGTTCATAATTCACTTTTAAAGATAAATGTGTTCTTCCTATTAAAATGATGATAAAAAGGGGTTTTAGATTTTGAAATGTAGGGAGATGACTCCTAGGCCAATTCAATGTAATTAAAGGACCGTTGGTGTCATGTCCCAAATGGTTTTGGGTGATTGCACATTGGATTGAAGAAGAAGAAGAAGAAGAAGGAGAGGAGAAATGTTTAAGACCTTTACCTATAGTATCCTTAAAAAAGAACCTCTTGTAAAGCCTTGAAGAAGAGTTTGAATACTTTGTTGAAGAAGTCCCAAGAAAAGTCTATGAAAGAAGTGAGTAAAAGGTTTGAAAGTAATGATTTTCCAAGGTCCCCCCTCCAATGATGGATTGGAGGGGTTTTTATAGTTGAAAAGTGACTGTTTCAGAAGCGCGCGCATCCCACCTAGGCGGCGGAAGGCGCGCGCGTCTGGCCTCAAGGGGCGGAGGCCCGCGACTCTGAAGCAATTTTTGATAGAATGGACTAGAAAGTTAGAACTGTTATTCAGTTTAGTCCCGGGACTTAACGGAGTCCGTCTGGAACTTAACCAAAGTAACAAAAACTAACAGAAAACACTTAGAAGAGGGAAAAAACACAAAACCAAGTGTGCAATCGGGGTGAGCGGTCTGAGGCGGGGTGTCTACAGAGCCCCTCGGTGGCGTGACTTGCGAAGCAAACGCGCCGACGAAAGACAGACATCTACCTAGGACATCACCAAGAAAAGGAAAAGACTCGATAAAAGCAGGAATTTGAAATTGCAGAGGATAGAGGTGCGCTCCCTGTGTGAGCGGCTTTGAGAGATAAGGGTGCGCTCCCTGTGTGAGCGGATTTGCCAATAGCGGGATACGTTTGCTGGAAGCGGGATCTGTTTGCTGGAAGCGGGATCTGTTTGCTGATAGCGAGATCCGTTTGTTGGAAGCGGGATCTGTTTGCTGATAGAGAGATCCGTTTGCTAAAAGCGAGACTTGTTTGCTGAGAGCGAGATCCGTTTGCTGGAAGCGGGATCTGTTTGCTGAGAGCGAGATCCATTTGCTGGAATGCGGGACCCGGAGGACCGTCTGCTGAAGTGCGGGACCCAGAGGACCGTCTGCTAAAGTGTGGGACCCAGAGGACCGTCTGCTGAAGTGCGGACCTAGAGGACCGTTTGCTGAAGTGCGGGACCAGGAGGACCGTTAGCTGAAGTGCGGGACCTGGAGGACCGTTTGCTGAAGTGCGGGACCTGGAGGACCGTTTGCTGAAGTACGGGACCCGGAGGACCGTTTGCTGAAGTGCGGGACCCGGAGGACCGTTTGCTAAAGTGCGGGACCTGGAGGACCGTTTGCTTTGAATGGATGTAGATCTTGTTTGATGATAAAGCAGTGATTCCGTGGATCATCCCGGACCCAGTTGTTGTCGTGAGTCGTACTTTGATGTTTGACTGTTTGACTTTGACTTTTGATGGGGTGCGGGCACATTTGACTGCGGAATGCTTTGTGCTAGGGATGAATTGTAAAAGCTGATCTTTTGAGAAAGATGAAAGACACCCTACTTTGAGTGTGAGTTTCTATCCTATTTCAGTTTTTAGACCTGCCTTAAGGGCGAACCAAATTAATGTGTGCCCTTCCGAGTGTTTGCTGCCGTCGTTTTGAGCTTCTCTTGTTGGTGGGATTGATCTTTTCTGTAGATAGAAGGCGTTTGATCGTGTCTGGGCTTCCTTCTTGAACCGACAAAGGCTGTTTCTGGAGCATCTTCCATCTGGGACGCGGGCGCTTCCTCTCTTGGATACGGGACGCGCGCGCCTTGTATACCAGTGTCAGGAGGTGCGCGCCCCTGGGAGGCGAAATTAAGGGCCTGATATTTGCTGACCAAAAGATCCTCCAACAGCTATAATATCAGCTTCTGGTCGACAATTCGATTCCAACAGCCATTTTCTGTCATTTTTAAACACCATTCTATTACCCAATCTTGCTTATAACCTTCTTTCCCATGGCCTCCAACCTTTTTAGTCTTGATGCCGAGGTTGTCAAGAGTTACGAGAAGGATTTGTCGACCTTCATATATTCTTTTAAGACCCATCCCAAAAATGCCTTCATCAAAGATTTCGGGCTTCGAATTCTCTTCACTTTGCGGACATTGAAGCCGGATTGGGACTTGTTGAAGGCTGCTGCAGCCTTTTGGGATTGTGATAGCCATACATTCAACTTTTCGGCTAATGAAATGGTGCCGACCGTTGATGATTTTTGGGCCATTTTGGGTATGCCTTTGGCCGGTCGGATTACCGTCCCCAAGTATCACCGCGCTGTTGTTGATTCTTGGGTTGACATTCTGAATCTCCCTGTTGGAGAAGTGAAGAAGATGATGCGCGGGACCGTTGTTGACATAACTGAGCTTCCGATGTTTTTCAGTTTGTATTCGGAAGATGTCGTGGTTCAATCCTTTAAGAGAAATGCCATGGCTGTCTGCCTTTTCAGCGAGGTTTTGTTTGTCACTCCCCTGGGTACTGCGGATGCGCAGTTGGATGAAATTGTGTTGCAGGCGAAAGGACAGCGATTTAGCATAATCCCGCTCGTTGTAGGAGAGACCTTTCATGGTTTGGATGAATTGCACCGTACAGGCGAGATGCGACGAGGAAGCCCCTTGCTTTTGACCATATGGCTTCGGGAGCATTTCAGGCTTTATGCGTTGGATGGCGACCTTTCTCCTTTTGCTGTTCATAGGCAACAATTGCTGATTAGAGATTTGACCGAAGAGGGTTGGAGGAGATTTTTCGCTTCTCGTCTTACAGCTGACATTGAATGGTGTCCTTAGGGTCTTCGCCCTTTTGTGGAGTGGACCTTCGGTTTTCAGCATGTGGTTTTACCCGGATTGAGGGACTTTTCGTTTTATCAGCCAGAACGGGTTTTGAGACAGTTTGGTCGTCAGCAAATAATTCCTTTCCCGAAGAATGGGGTACTTCGTCCAGTTTCTTATATGGGTCCGAACTTCTCGAATGAGCTTCAGTTGGCTTGGGGAGATGATCGTAACCGTTGGACTTCCGCTTCATTGCACCGGGGCAGTATTTTCCTTCCCGAGAGTTACTTACATCATTTGCTTGGTACCGTCTACCGTGGCATTACTTGGGTAGATGCTCTTCGGGCTGAGTTGCTAGGAAGGGATTTTGAGCCCAGCAGTGCTTTGAGGTACAAGGAAGCTGCTGCTGATGTGAGCAACATTCTGACCAACCCTTTCAGTACCCCTTTGGATGACTTTTATTCTCGGAGGCGCTCGGTTGCGCAGAAAATATCGGTCCGCATTAGTGTCCCTAGGCCTCCCAAGAAGAGTAGGATTGATGGCTGTTCGGGTGGTCCTTCAAAGGCCAAGAGAAAATTAGATTTTTCCTAGTACCCCCGAGAGATTGGAATTTAGAATAGACCACTTGTTTAGGATTTAATGTTTTAATGTCTTGTATTAGCTCAACATTTTCATTGTAATGATAAGAATGATTTAGTGAATGAATAAAAATTCCATCTCGTTAATTTGAAATGATTTGGGTATTTGTTTATGTTTTAGACCGCACCCGAAGGTTGCCTACGTTCCTCCAGTGTAGAGGCTCAGGTCTCCGTAGTTCAAACAAACGAAGACCATTTTTTTTTTTTTTGTGCACCCTGTTTTTTGCCTAGACCGCCCTTTCGGGTTTTCAATCAGCGGGCTTCTTTTTTGCACGTGCTCTAATTTTTGCCTAGGCCGCCCTTGCGGGTTTTCAACCTAGCGAGTTTTCTTTTTTTTTTTTTTTTTTTTTTTTTTTATGGTCTTCGTTTATTAGACGTAAAATCTCTTCAATTTGTCGAGGTTGACTTCCTTTGGCAGCTGATCTCCGTCTAATCCACGAGTCGGACTGCACCGCCGCTTAGTATCTTCTTGACTACGTACGGACCAATCCATCGGGGTCCCCATTTTCCAAGAGGGTACATGGCATTAGGAAAGTGTTGTCTTAGGACCAAATCTCCCACACTGATGTTTCGGGGCTTCACCTTTCTGTTGAAAACCCTAGACATTCTTTGTTGATAGGCCCTCGTACGTTCGATTGCCCTTAGCCTTTTCTCGTCGAGTAGGGCTAGCTGTTCATATCGACTTTGCATCCAATCGACTTCATTGACTTAGTTCTCGAGGAGGACCCGCAGGGATGGAACTTCAAGTGTCGCGACCCCGAACCCACGGGTCCGGGATACGCGAGCTGGACGTCGACTTAAAACCAAAACTCTAAAATACAGAAGTTAAAAATTCCATTTTGAACCAAAAGACGATAACACAAGGTTTTACAAATCCAAGTTTAAATCAACCAAATGCATCTGACATAAGCTCCACAGCTTATACTAAAAAGAATAAAATATACAATTCTTAATGACGTCAATAATGGTAAAACTATCCCCAAAAGGTTATACATTTAAATAATGTAAACCGATCCATAACAACCTGCCCCAAAATCTCAATCCTCTCGACGTCCTCCTCGATCCGCGAATCCTAATCCTTTTCCTCCTGGGGGGGGTTAAGGAAAAACAAAGATGGAAATAAACGGGGTGAGATAAAATCTCAGTAAGTTACTAATGCAACTACATGACATGCTAATATGCAATAAGCAATAAGCAATGATAAATATCACATAGCATGTAACAATTAACAGTCAACAGATAGCAGCGGAAAGTAAACACATAACAAAGGATATTAGCCAAGGTTTCCAAACCGGTACATCCAAATAAAGGATCGCTGCGCAGCTTCAATAATCAACAAATCATCATCTTCATAATAGCATGAAAGCTGAAGAGGAATCCCCGGTCAGAAGCGACCACTCAACCCATCAATCAAACAAACCATCTTCATAGTAGCATAAAAGCTGAAGAGAAACCCGGTACCGGAACCAATAATAATGATAAAGTGCCACAAGGGGCGGGAGCCATTCTACAAAGTCATGCTCCAAAACGATTAGCTAGAATACCCACAACGGAGCTAGCTCATCCCAACCAAGGCCAATCTGGATGAGGACAGAAGGACCAATGGGCGATGCTATACTGGACTTGGCTCGTGCCATTATAGCATTATCCATTGCCTGACTCGATACACAAATAACCAGCTGGACTTTCAATAATGCTAAGTAATAAAATACCAGCACGGTAACAGCTAAGGATTCCAAAGTAGGGAACCACACCAATTAATCACCATAAAAGATGCAAATGGTTACTCAAGAAGAGTTCAACAACAATAAACACAAGGAGTTTCTCATAAAAGAGCTCAATAACAGAAATGGAATTGTTCATAAAAGCTCAACAATACAATCATTAAAACGAAATGATTTTAGGACAAGGATCCATATCAAACGCATCCTAACATGATACACGTGAGTTACTCATAGAGAGTACTACCCAAATGGTCATTCCCCAAATAGCACAATGACTATCATTAAAACTATCCCAAACGTCCACTCATTATGAAAGTGTTCCCGCATTTTCCAAAACAATAATTTAATCAAGTCCCAAGTCACATTTATTCATAAAGGAACTAATTTCATCATTAGAGTATTCCAAATTGACCATTTAAGGCTAAGGGGATAAAGCCCAATACATGGATGAAAGTTATAACTTAAACCGAAAACATGTAAAGAAATAGTGCCAGGAAAAGGGGGGCGGGCGGGCGCCTGGAATGGGGCGGGCGGTCGCCCGGGTAGAGGAGGGCGGGCGCTCAAGACGGGCCAGGCGGGCGCTTGCGAGTGGCAGAAACTTCTGGTCAAGAAATGCTCAAGTGGGCGGGCGCCTAAGGGTTTAAGGGCGGGCGCCCGGAAGTGATCTGGGTCGGAAAAACAGAGCTGGGTTTCATCATGTTCGAACCAAAATCACCCAAAACTCTAAAATACTCCAAACCAATCCTTCTAACAAGTTCCATAATGAACCAAAACCACATTTAAACTAAGAGGGGACCTAAATCACATCATCTAACAACTCCAATCCAAGATTAAATCCCAAAATCATAATATCACCATTTTTGCCCAAAAACTCAAATAAATTCCAAATAAATTTCAAACTCAATCAAACTTCATATCTAACAACTAAAGCATTATATGAACATGAAAGGAACATTTTAGCATAAAAATGGGGGAAAAGCAACTTACTTGATAAATCTCAAAGTTGATGGATTTCAAATATTTTTGGCTTCCAACGATCCTATCGACGATCTAAACATGTTTCAAGTTTTAAGAAACGAGAGATTAAGAGAGGAAGATGGAGAAAATGAAGAGAGAAGGAAGAAGATGAAACTTACCCACAATGGAGGAGAGAGAGAGAGTTTTCCAGGAAGATGAAGAATGAGGGAGGAGGAGGAGAGGGGAGTAGGGAGTAGGGAGGGAGTAGATGAAGAATTTATCGAAATGTTACACTCAGGCCCCTTCTCTCACACTACACACAACTTACACTCCCTACTAACAATTAAGACCCAATATTTCTACACTAGCACAAATGACCCAAATAAAATGCTAGGCATAAATATTATGAAACATAAAATGCACACATAATATTTAAATAAATAACAATTTAAATAAATAAATAAGCAAATAATTAAATAAAAATCATTTAATTACTAATAAAATAGAGCCTAGATTTCGGGTCGTGACATCAAGCTCTATTGGTAGTACAGCTTCGGAACCATATACCAGTGCATAAGGAGTTTCTCCAGTCGCTGTCCGTATTGACGTGCGGTAGCCCCATAATGCTAGAGGTAATTTTTTGGGCCAATCCCTTCCTGTGGAGTCCATTTTCTTTACAATGGTCTCGATTGTCTTATTAGCTGCCTCGACCTCGCCGTTTGCTTGAGGGCGGTATGGAGATGACTTGTGCTTAGTAATCTTGTATTCTACCAGGAGTGTGTCCATCTCTTTTTCGAAGTGAGAGCCATTATCTGAGATGATCTCATGAGGAACGCCGTATCGGCACATGATGTGGGTTTTCATGAATTCGGCCACTTTCTTGGCGTTGAGAACTCGGTAAGCCTGTGCTTCGACCCATTTTGTAAAATAGTCCACGGCTACTAGGATGAAAGATTGCCCGTTGCTTCCAGTAGGGTGAACTTTGCCGATGATGTCTATGCCCCAACAAGAGAAAGGCCAAGGCGTAATCATATTGTAAAGTTGTGAGGGTGGAGCATGCTGTAGATTGGCATGGAATTGGCATTTGGCGTACCTCTTGACTTTCTCGATGCAGTCCCTTTCCATGGTACTCCAATAATAACCCATGCGGAGTATCTTCTTGAGAAACATAAACCCGTTCATGTGAGGCCCACATTCACCTTCGTGGATCTCATGCATTATTTCTTGAGCTTCGGTCTCATTTGCGCATAGGAGATTGATCCCTTCATGGTGCCTTTTGTAGACTCTGTCCCCAATCAGTACATATCGGGAGGCTAGTCTTTGCAATGCCATTTGAGACTTCTTATTGCTGTTCTCGGGATAAGTACCATCCTTGAGGAAATTTATGATATCTGCGTACCACGGGGAGTTTGTTTGGACCTCGTTGATCTCGATTCTCATGTAGTATGCCGGACTGTTCCTTCGGGAAATTTTGAAGGGCTTTACCATTTTACCCTCAGGTATTTCAACCAGTGAAGCGATGGTGGCTAGTGCATCAGCGAAACGGTTCTTGTTCCTTGGCAGGTAGTTGAAGGTGATTTATTGAAACTGTTCAACCAACTCCTCGAGATGTTGACCATACCGTTGTAGAGTCGAGTCTTGAATCTTCCTTTTTCCAGATGTCTGGTTGATGATGAGCAAGGAATCCCCGAATACTTCTAAACTTGTGAGATTTCTTTCGAGGGCTGCTTCGAGCCCCGCTACGCAAGCTTCGTACTCAGTGGTGTTGTTAGTGGCTTCAAATTCAAGGCGGATGGAAATTGGAGTATACATGTCCTTTGGATCAACAAGTAACATCCATATGCCATACCCATGCTTATTGGCTGCGCCAATGAAAAAATGTTGCCACTTATTTTCCTCTGTTGTAGCGTAAATTAAATGCTCGTTGGGGAACTGTATATCTTCCCCCTTCACTTCGTCACACGAAAATTCAGCGAGCTGATCACTGAACACTTTCCCCCTGATGATTGAGTGTGACATAAGTGATATCGTATCCGGCGAGCATGAAGTACCATTTGGCTATTCTTGTTGACATGAAAGGCTTTTCGAAGATGTAGCGGAGCGGGTCCACTTTTGCTACCAACTTGATTGGGAAGGCCTCCATGTAATGCTTGAGCTTTTGAGTAACCCAAACCAATGCAGCACAAGACTTTTCTAAGATAGAGTAGTTCTTTTCAGCCCCTTGAAACCGGCGGCTGACAAAGTAGATAGCATTCTCTTTTGTAGAGTCTCGCTGTTCTTGTGCTAACATAGCCCCTAGGGCTTCATCATTGACAGTGAGATAGAGTAGGAGAGGCTTCTCTTCGTGTGGTGGAACCAAAACTGGAGGGCATGTCAAGTAATGCTTCACTTGGTCGAAGGCTTCTTGGCGCGCATCGGTCCATTCTAGAGCCACATTCTTTTTTAGTAGCTTGAAGATCGGCTCACACATGGAAGTGAGTTGGTGCACAAATCGAGTGATGTATTGAAGTCTACCCATGAAACCTTTGATTTCCTTCTGCGTCCTTGGAGGAGGCATGTCAATGATTGCTTTGATCTTGGAGGGATCGGCTTCAATTCCCCTCTCAGTGACCATGTAACCGAGAACCTTTCCTCTGACGACCCCAAAAGTGCACTTTACGGGATTGAGTCTCATCTTGTGTTGTCGAAGCCTTTCAAAGAATTTGTGAAGGTCGATCAAATGTTGACCATTGGTTCCCTTCGAGTGGATGATCATGTCGTCTACATAGACCTCGATCTCTTTATGAATCATGTCATGGAATAGATCCGTAACAGCCCTCTGGTAGGTAGCCCCAGCGTTCCTTAGTCCGAAAGGCATGACTGTGTAGCAGAAAGTGCCCCACGGAGTTGTGAAAGCTGTCTTGTGTTGATCCTCTTCGGACATGAGAATCTGATTGTAACTGGCAAAACCGTCCACAAATGAGCGGACTTCATAGTTGGCAGTTGAATCGACGAGCATGTCGATGTTTGGTAGTGGAAAATCATCTTTCGGGGAAGCTTTGTTCAAATCCCGGAAGTCCACACAAACTCGAACCTTGCCGTTTGCTTTTTTGACTGTCACAATGTTGGCTAGCCAAGTCGGATACTCATTGACTTTGATGAAACCCACACTGAGGAGCTTTTCAATCTCTTCTTTGACTTGTAGAGACCATTCTGGCTTGATCTTTCTGAGCTTCTGCTTTACTGGCTTGGCGTCCTCTCTGATCGGAATTCTGTGCTCCGCGACCTTTCTGTCCAAACCCGGTATGTCTTTGTACGACCATGCGAATACATCCACAAATTCTCTGAGCAGTGCAGTTAATTTGTCTTTGTCTTCCCCTTGAAGAAGCTGCCAATCTTCGTTTCTTTCGGCTCTTTGTCGGTACCCAGATTAACAACATGCAATTCCTCATCAGCCCCTGGACCATTTTCACCACGACAACGAACCTGTTGAGCTAGTTCATTTAGGTATGTTATGTTTTCGTGGTCTATTTCATCATAATTTGAATCGTTATTAACTTGTTCATTAAGTTTGTTATTAGTTAATTCATCATTTATGATGTTTGCAATCTCAGGGTACTCAGAAATATCGAATTTTTCATTAGCAAAGAAAGGAAACACACGCTCGGCTATTGCCTCCATATCCTCTTAGGTGAGGGCATTAGAAACACTCTTGGACTCGAAAGTAAGTGTGAGCCGCTCTTCCTTTGTTGCTGTACGGGGTATGCAACCCATTTCTCGGACCAAGAAATCTTCGGACACTAAGGGCCCCTTCGTTGAATACCAGTTGTTGATTGGCTCGGAGCTTGGTGGGATCTCACTGATGGTTTCCTTTCTGACGACGGTGTCGTAGATGGCGTTGACTTGACAATCGTCCATGATGGCCAATTCTTCAAACATGGAGGCTAGATCGGATAGTTCTTCCCCCACGGTAATCTCTACCTCGGATTCTATACTCACTTTCTTGCCCCACCACACTCGGGGTGACATCGGAGTAGGTTCCCTTTCTTGCGTCGGGAGTTCACAGTCAGTGAAGATCTCGAGACCGGGCTTTCTGACGCCCTTGTCGTTAACCCACGGTTCGGGAAAGATCATGTACGGAACATCTTCCCCTTGGCGAACAAAATAACCGTTTAGTGTGTTGCGGTAAGGCCTCAAGTTAGGGATTTCATATTGTCGACCTTCTTTGCGAGCTTGGGTCTTTTGATTCTTGACTGCTTGCTCGTACTTCAAGTCATCCTTGGTAGGCTCGTATCCCACACCAAACTTGTTCTTGACAAAAGGAACTTCCACGGGGTGTAATATCCCTTGTTGATGCTTCCCTAGGCCAAGACCGGGAAAGTGATTCATGTTCCTCATCATGCAGAGGACTTTAGGATTGCCGGGGGCCCATTGTCTGTTTCCCCCTTCCTTGTCAATGGTGTTGACGCCGGAGAGAGTGGCATCTTCTACCCCGTGTTGGACTTGGTGAATTGGTTGTCCCCCATTTCTGTGGATGGTGACATTCTCGGCCATGATAGTGACTATCTCATCCCCATTTCTGATCTTGACACACTGATGGAGAGTGGAAGGTACCGCATTAGAACTGTGGATCTAAGGTCGGCCCAGAAGTAGGTTGAATGAAGCAGGGACATCAAGTACTTGGAATGGGACGGACATGATCATGCTTCCAAATTCGATATCAACTTCTAACATTCCCATGACTGTACGGGCAGTGCTGTCGTACCCTCTAATGACTTGGGTGGAGGGTCGTAAATCAGAGCTTTTGAGCCCCAGTATGCCCATGACTCGGCTAGGCATTAAGTTGAGTGCAGAACCACCGTCTACTAGAACCCTTGAGATGGGTTTCCCCCTTGCCCTTACTTTGAGGTAGATGGCTTCATTGTGTTCGGACCCAAATGGCGGGAGGTCCATGTCGGCAAAAGTGATGACATTGCCGAAGTGAATGTGACCTATCATTGCTGTGAGGTCCTCAGGAGTCATGTCGGGAGAGACTGATGTGTCATCCAAGTTCTTGATGATGAGGTCTCGGTGTTTCTTTGATGATGCAATAAGGTCCCAGATGGATATGTTGGCTTGCGTCTTCTTGAGTTGTGTTAACAAAGGATCTTCGGGTATGTCGCGTGCTTGCGATCTTTGAGAAAAGGTGCTGGTTGCTGCAGTATTGGGAGGGATTGTGCTCGTTGTTACTCGGCCACTGCGAGTGAGCACGTTCACGGTCCCTTGTAGCTTCTTCTTCCTATTCTCTAAGACTTCCCTCATAATCTCATCATAAGTCACAACATAACAAGAATTATCAAGTTTATTCATATCATCGGAGCCCTCATTCACAATTGGGATCGAATGAGTGGTTCCTTCAAATTCTCCTACCTCTATTACATTGACACCGCTCTCATTAGGGATTATGAATTCCTTCTTGTCTATGAGGTCTTGGATGGTGTTGCGGATGGAGAAACAATCCTCGGTGAGGTGGCCGGTGCATTGATGGTAGTCACACCATTTGTGGTGAGCATGATTGGCACGGAGCGGTTGTGGTTGCTTGTACCCTTGAAGAGGGGTGATTTGTCCCTTAGCCTTTAGAGCTTCATAGGCCTCGGTGATGGTCATGCCGTTGAGAGGAGTGTAAACGCGGTCATTTTGGAACCGCTTGCCTTGTGGTGGGGGAACCTTCTTGTAGTTCCCCTTGTCAGTAGTAACGGCATTGATAGAAGCCTCTTTGTTTGAACTAGAGGCGGCTTTGTATCGGTAAGTAGGAGTGGCCTTTTTAATCTCCTTTAGCAAGCCATCCATGCGTACCCCCGCCTCATACATTTGGGAGAAGTCGGAGTAGCAAGCCCCACTTAGGTGGGTGCGGAGATCAATCTTGAGACACTTGAGAAAGATGTCCATTTGCTCTTTTGTGTTTGGCCTCTCAACAATTTCAGAGAGCTTGTCATTCCATCTCCTTGTGAAGTCAATGAAGGACTCGTTGTCTCTTTGAGTGGTGTTCTCGAGCTCTTTCCTTGTGGGCCGGTGAGTGGTGTTGCCTTGATATTGATTCTTGAAGGCAAGCATAGCGGCATCCCAATCAAGACGGACAGTGAGCGGGAGAGTTGCATACCAATCCTTTGCCGCCCCCTCGAGAGTGAGAGGAAAGCATTGAGCCATAACTTTTGGGGAGACCTTCTTCGGAACCATAGCCAAAATGTAAGTCTCGATGTGGGCCATCGGGCATGAGTTGCCCTTAAACTTGCTAATGTCGGGCATCTTGAATTTGTCGGGGAGAGCGGCCATCGTGCTCATGAGGATGGATGACTGATAAAGGCTTGTGTTGGAGCCTTTTCCCATGTTGAGGCCGTCAAATTTCTGATCAATGTAGGCCATGATAGAATCGACCATTTTGGGGTTGTTGTTGTCGGTGCTTGGTCCCCCCACTTTTTTGGTGCGGGCACTGACATATGGGCTTTCAAACAAACCATTGGTCCACTCGGATTCCTCATTGTCATTAACCCCCTTGTTCTTGGAGAGCTTGAGGAGCTTGGCTTTCAGTTGGTCAACCTCGGCCTCGTGGGCCTCCCTTTGACTGTCGACATGAGCTTGCCACATGGCTTCTTTGGTTTGAGCCTCTTGGTTAAAGGTGGAGACTTGTTGTTGGAGTGTTTTAACCATGGCAGAAAGCTGTTCGAGAGTCATGGCGTTGTTGGTGTTGGAGTCGCCGGCCATTGATGATGTAGAAGTTGTTTCACGGACAAGCCTGTTGGATGAATCTCTGTAGATGCGGAGAGTACCAATCGGACCTATAATTGGAGAAGTAGCCCTTGTCAGAGGGAATGGGTCCCTTTTGGGGTTTCTAAGAAGATAATGGAATTGTCACGCTAGTATATAGACCATCTCGCGGTCCCATATACTCATCGGATTCCATCACGTTTGTGAATCCTACATGTGTCGGGATTAAACTAAGTTAATGTAGTAAAGCATACATGCGAGGACGGATTTTTTTTTTTTTCGTCCAAAATAACCACTTTTGGGGACGGATTTTTTATTGCGTCCGTTTCAACAAGTTGGCATGTATGATTTGAAGACATTAGTTTAGGGAAATCTCGGTACATGGAAACCGACTTGAGTCACGGAGTGTCGGACCCTAACTAGAATTGTGTGGTTTGTGCTCGTCTTGAATATGAGGCTTAAAGGTCACCCCCGGCATGTAGTCATGAACTACGCCACGGGCTGAGGTTTACCGCTTCGAAAGAGCCAAGGTCGAGTGGAGCTTGAAACTTTCTAGGACGGGCCTCGACGGGTTTGGGGTTGGACTTGTGCGACTCGATAGTGAGCAGTTGATAAGAATTGTGCGCGTAGTGTGAGGTCCATCACGTGACAAATTTTTATATATATATATTTTTTTTTGTTGAAAAGAAAAGAAAAAAAAAACACATAAGCACGTAAATTACAACTCCTGAATCACCCGTGTGACCAGTAAATAAAAACATAAAATTAAATAGTCCAAGGGTTCAATTCTGTTCTGATGCAGGCAACTGTGCCCACACCCCACTGTTCTGTCCAGTCACTGAAACCTGTTCTTGCCCTGGAAATTGGCCCAGAAGCGCGCGCCTCGGGATAGTGTTGTGGGAAGCGCGCGCCTGGCGCATAGAAACTGGGAGGCGCCTGCTTCTGGGCTCACCTGTCAGATTATCAGAAACTTATGGACTCAGGGGATTGCCCTGGTCTTGATTGTGTGGTGGAACCCCTGCAATGTTTGTCAGCACGAAATAGTAGGAAGAGTAGGAAGAACACATGGAAGGCGGGCGATTCTGGAATTTGACTCGGGACGCGCGCGCTTTGGACCATGAAGGTACGAGGCGCGCGCTTCCCATGTCAATTTCTAGAATGCCCAGAAAAGTGAATTATGAACAGAAACACAAGTTTAACCCTCAAACCATCCCCAGCAGATTCGCCACTGTAGATACCCCGGGGGCGGGACCACGGCTTTAGGCTCGAGCGCGTGAATCACCCTAGGATGTCTAATTGATGTTTTAGAGTCGCCACCCACGTTTTTTGAGGAACGTAAGAAAACCTAAATGTTTATGAGCCTAAGTTTGATTTACGAAGACAGAGATTCTTTGGGATGAGGGGTTCGGGGGTTAGGTTACGAAATGGGAAGTACTTAAACACCCATTTCGCCCGACCAAAGTCAGTCTTGTTTGTTCATAATTCACTTTTAAAGATAAATGTGTTCTTCCTATTAAAATGATGATAAAAAGGGGTTTTAGAGTTCGAAATGTAGGGAGATGACTCCTAGGCTAATTCAATGTAATGAAAGGACCGTTGGTGTCATGTCCCAAATGGTTTTGGGTGATTGCACATTGGATTGAAGAAGAAGAAGAAGAAGAAGGAGAGGAGAAATGTTTAAGACCTTTACCTATAGTATCCTTCAAAAAGAACCTCTTGTAAAGCCTTGAAGAAGAGGTTGAATACTTTGTTGAAGAAGTCCCAAGAAATGTCTATGAAAGAAGTGAGTAAAAGGTTTGAAAGTAATGATTTTCCAAGGTCCCCCCTCCAATGATGGATTGGAGGGGTTTTTATAGTTGAAAAGTGACTGTTTTTGGAGCCAAACGGAGTCTCCAAGAAATCTTTCCCGGGCAAAATCATTTATAATGAGCAAGGGAGAGATTCTTGGGCAGAATCTGTAACTGACACGCCCCAGAAGCGCGCGCATCCCACCTAGGCGGCGGAAGGCGCGCGCGTCTGGCCTCAAGGGGCGGAGGCGCGCGACTCTGAGAAGCAATTTTTGACAGAATGGACTAGAAAGTTAGAACTGTTATTCAGTTTAGTCCCGGGACTTAACGGAGTCCGTCTGGAACTTAACCAAAGTAACAGAAACTAACAGAAAACACTTAGAAGAGGGAAAAAACACAAAACCAAGTGTGCAATCGGGGTGAGCAGTCCGAGGCGGGGTGTCTACAATTACCTGCGAGTATTATTCTCACATAACTTTCTCGATACCGTGACTTTCCCATGAAACTTTCACAAGAAGTATCCGTGCTCAACATATGATCAAGAAGCATCCTCGGTTAAATATCCAGAGTGCTCAGAAAAAATTATCATAATCAAGGTGTAAAACAAGGTGTAGAACAAGATGTAGAACAAGAATCTCTGTCATATATTATATCCACAGGTATCCCAAGTAATCAAGATGTATCGATCATAACATCACAACACATAAAGTTAAGCAGACTTGATTAATCAATCCACTATAAACAATATCATCGGGACTTATCTATTAAATGATAATCCTTCCACGAAATCCATCGCAATATATTCATATATTCACAAAATCTCGAAGGATTATAACAAATCAAACGATCTCTGATATTCTGCTTTCAAATAATCGCAATTCAAGGATTTAGTTGAATACTCAGAAATTTTCTCCCATTCAGTACCATCATTCATGAAATACAAGTCTTTTATGTTCAATGAATCCGCTAATAGAATAGCCGTAGGATCACAATCAGTTTTAAGTCATGAGTAGAATTATTCTATTCATAAAGATTCAATCTCCTCGAAGCATATACAAGTACGTTACCATTTTGAATTAACACATGTTTTATCTCTTGTTCGAGCTTCACTATGCATAATGAATTTATCATATCTACAATATTGGTGAAACTTGACACATACACGAGAAAATAGTAACACTGGTCATATCCTCCAAATAACCATCATATTAGTTGAATCCACTAGGCAATGTCAAATACTGAAGTTGTGGCCATCCATCATTTCAATATTTAAAAATTGGCTTCACGTTTATCAAACCATCGAAAAGTGTAGCTTTCTGTCTCAAATAGTTAATGATAGAGCTACCTTCGAAATTCATTAATGAATCTTTAACAAAATCAAGAAAATCTCAAGAATAATGATACCTCGGTTATTTCCACTTACATAGGTCAACAAATATACTTACTTCAGGCATCCACTCCAAGGTAATAGATCCTTTATCTCTTGCTAATTTTTGGAAACAATTGTTTCTCTTGAGAAATTTCAATACAATCAATTCTCAGTCTGCGACTTTGTATACACCAACAGGTCATTAATCACTTCATCTCAAAGAAATCAAATTATGGTTTGAAGATATCATTCATCAAATCCATCAATACTGCTAGATATATATCAATCGAAATAGCATAATCACGAATTCATAGCGAGCATACCTGATATGAGAAGATGTCTTCAGTATATCCTCATAGTTGACTTTCCAAATAATGGTAGCCACTTATCAATCAAACACTGAATAGACCACTGATTAACTTCAGGGATCAAATAATTCATCCATACACGATAACAAGTACTGGTTCATTATAGTACCTGGTTGAATTCTTTGCATTCAATATGAAATCGCAAAGTACCATATCTCTTCATACCAACAAAGGAAGAGCGGCTCACACTTACGTTCGAGTCCGAGAGTGTCTCTAATACCCTCACCCAAGAGGATTTGGAGGCCATAGCCGAGCGTGTGTTTCCTTTCTTTGCTAATGAAAAATTTGATATTTCTGAGTACCCTGAGATTGCAAACATCATAAATGATGAATTAACTAATAATGAACTTAACGAACAAGTTAATAACGATTCAAATTATGATGAAATAGACCACGAAAACACAACATACTTAAATGAACTTGCTCAACAAGTCCGTAGTCGTGGTGAGAATGGTCCAGAGGCTGACGAAGAATTGAATGTTGTGAATCTGGGTACCGAAGAAGAGCCAAGAGAAACTAAGATCGGAAGCTTCTTCAAGGGGGATGACAGAGATAGATTGACTGCACTACTACGGGAGTTCGTGGATGTGTTTGCATGGTCATACAAAGACATGCCGGGTTTGGACAGAAAGGTAGCGGAGCACAGGATTCCGATCAGAGAAGATGCCAAGCCAGTAAAGTAGAAGCTCAGAAAGATCAAGCCAGAATGGTCTCTACAAGTCAAGAAAGAGATTGAGAAGCTCCTCAGTGTGGGTTTCATCAAGGTTATCGAGTATCCGACATGGTTAACCAACATCGTGATAGTCAGAAAAGCAAACGGCAAGGTTCGAGTTTGTGTGGACTTCCGGGATTTGAACAAAGCTTCCCCAAAGGATGATTTTCCACTCCCTAACATCGACATGCTGGTCGACTCCACTGCTGCCTATGAGGTTCGCTCCTTCGTGGATGGGTTCGCCGGATACAATCAGATTCTCATGGCCGAAGAAGATCAACATAAGACAGCCTTCACAACACCGTGGGGTACCTTTTGCTACACAGTCATGCCATTTGGGTTAAGAAACGCTGGGGCTTCCTACCAAAGAACCGTCACAGACTTGTTCCACGATATGATTCATAAAGAAATCGAGGTCTATGTGGATGACATGATCATTCACTCCAAAGGGACCGATGGTCAACATTTAATCGATCTCCGCAAGTTCTTTGAAAGGCTTCGTCAACACAAGATGAGGCTCAACCCTGCAAAGTGCGCATTCGGGGTTATCCGAGGCAAAGTCCTTGGTTATATGGTCACTGAAAGGGGAATTGAAGTAGACCCCTCCAAAATCAAGGCAATCATTGACATGCCTCCTCCAAAGATGCAGAAAGAGATCAAAGGTTTCGTGGGCAGACTGCAGTACATCAGTCGGTTTGTGCACCAACTCACTTCCATGTGCGAGCCAATCTTCAAGCTACTCAAGAAGAATGTGGCTCTAGAATGGACCGACGCGTGCCAAGAAGCCTTCGACCAAGTGAAGCATTACTTGACGTGCCCTCCTGTCCTAATTCCGCCGCACAAGGAGAAGCCTATTTTTCTCATCTCACTGTCAATTATGAAGCCCTAGGGGCTATGTTAGCACAAGAGCAACGAGAGTCCACAAAAGAGAACGCCATTTATTTTGTCAGTCACCGATTCCAAGGAGGCGAAAAGAACTACTCTGTCTTAGAGAAGTCATGTGCAGCATTGGTTTGGGTCACTCAAAAGCTCAAGCACTACATGGAAGCTTTTCCGATCAAGCTAGTAGCAAAGGTGGACCCGCTCCGCTACATCTTCGAGAAGCCTTTCATGTCAACAAGAATAGCCAAATGGTACTTCATGCTCGCCGGCTCCGATATCACTTACGTCACACTAAAATCCGTCAGGGGGAAAGTATTCAGTGACCAGCTTGGCGAATTCCCATGTGACAAAGTGAAGGGGGAAGACGTACAGTTCCCCGACGAGCATTTAATTTGTACTGCAACCGAGGAAAATAAGTGGCAACTTTTTTTCGATGGCGCCGCCAATAAACACGGCTTTGGTATAGGAATATTTGCTTGTTGATCCAAAAGACAACATTTCTGAGTACGAAGCATGCATAGAAGGGCTCGAAGCAGCTCTCGAAAGAAACGTCACGGAACTAGAAGTATTCGGCGACTCTTTGCTCCTTATCAATCAGCAATCGGGTAAATGGCGAACCCAAGACCTGACTCTCCAACAGTATGGTCAGCACCTTGAAGAACTGGTTGAACAATTCCAAGAGATCACTTTCAACTACCTGCCAAGGGATAAAAATCGCTTTGCCGATGCACTGGCCACCATAGCTTCATTAGTCGAAATGCCCAAAGGGAAAATGGTGAAGCCTTTCAAAATTGCCCGAAGAAACAGTCCGGCATACTGCATGAATATCGAAATCAACGAAGTTCAAACAAACTCTCCGTGGTATTCGGATATCATGAATTTCCTCAAAGATGGCATTTATCCCGAGAATAGCAATAAGAAGTCTCAAGCGGCTCTGCAAAGGCTAGCCTCTCGGTACGTACTGATTGGGGACCGAGTCTATAAAAGGCACCACGACGGGATCAATCTCTTATGCGCCAATGAGGCCGAAGCTCAAGAGATAATGTGTGAAGTGCACGAAGGAGAGTGTGGACCCCACATGAATGGGTTTATGCTAGTCAAGAAGATACTCCGCATTGGTTACTATTGGAGCACTATGGAATGAGACTGTATCGAGAAAGTCAAAAGGTGTGCCAAATGCCAATTCCATGCTAATCTGCAGCATACTCCACCCTCGCAGCTTTACAACATGGTCACACCTTGGCCTTTCTCTTGTTGGGGGATAGACATCATCGGTAAAGTCCATCCTACCGGAAGCAATGGGCAGTCATTCGTCCTAGTGGCCGTCGACTACTTCACAAAGTGGGTCGAAGCACAAGCCTATCGGACCCTCAACGCCAAGAAAGTGGCCGAATTTGTAAAGATTAATATCATGTGCCGATACGGCGTGCCTCATGAAATAATTTCTGACAACGGCTCTCACTTTGAGAAGGAAATGGATGCACTTTTGGTAGAATACAAGATCACCAAGCACAAATCATCTCCTTACCGTCCCCAAGCAAATGGCGCGGTTGAAGCAGCAAATAAGACCATCGAGACCATCGTCAAGAAAATGGCCTCAACAGGAAGGGATTGGCCCGAGAAGCTACCATTGGCATTGTGGGGCTACTGCACATCAATACGGTCAGCAACAGGAGAAACTCCTTATGCATTAGTCTATGGTTCTGAAGCCGTACTCCCAATCGAACTTGAAGTCCCATCTCTACGGGTCCTCCTCGAGAATCAAGTCAACGAGGTCGACTGGATGCAAAATCGATATGAACAGCTAGCCTTACTCGACGAGAAAAGACTAAGAGCACTCGAATGCACGAGGGCGTATCAGCAAAGGATGGCAAGAGCTTTCAACAAAAAAGTGAAGCCTCGAAACATCAACATAGGAGATTTGGTCTTAAGACAACATCCTCCTAATGCCATGAATCCCCTGGGGAAATGGGGACCCCGATGGATCGGTCCGTACGTGGTCAAAAAGATACTAAGCGGCGGTGCAGTCCGGCTTGTGGATTTAGATGGTGACCAGCTGCCAAAGGAGGTCAACCTCGACAAGCTCAAGAGGTTCTACGCTTAATAAACAAAGACCATTTAAAAAAAAAAAAAAAAAAAATACTCGCTAGGTTGAACTCTTCAAATCAACCTAGGCAAAAGTTAGAGCACAAAAAAAAAAAAAAAAATCCCCTCAATCAAAGAAGTTCACATCAAGATCAACATCATTCCATCCACCAAAGGAGGACGAAGCTACACGACGAAGCAACAATTCCATCCCGAAGAATGGAGAATTCACAAGAACTACGGTGACCTGAGCCTCTACACTGGAGGAACCTAGGCAACCTGCGGGTCCGGTCTCATGCAAGAAAGAAGAAATGTTTAGTCCTAGCGCGTTATGGTGATCGGCCTTCATCTCGAACTTGTCAAGACATCTTTGTACGATTCATTTGCCAATGAATTAGTCACCAAAAAGATTGAACAACTTTCTTAGATTTGGAATCATTTCGCGTTCCTTGTCGTGTCTAAGGACTTCTATTCTTTATGCATACTCCCAATTTCTTGCAATCAAATTGGGGCTTTCCTTCTCTTCTCTCTTAATGACTTACTTGCCTTCGTGAGTCATTCAATTCAATAAAAAAAATACATGTGAATACTAGGGACACTTCCCTAGTCGAGTCAATGTCACTCATCTTTAGTGACAAAAGGTTTTCACCGCAAAATCACATGTCTTATCTCCTCAGCTAGAGTCAATGCACACTTCCTCGTCAATTGAGTCAAAAAAAAATGATGAAGACGCAAAAGAGATGCCCGCTAGATTGAAAACCCGAAAGGGCGGTCTAGGCAAAAAACAGGGTGCGTCATAATAAAAAATGAGAGAGTGAGAGAGAGAAGGGAAAGAGAAATGGAGATCCCCAGCCTCTAAAGAAGACAAGTTCTACATTGAATCTCCTCAGCAAGTCAATTCCCCACCGAGTCAACTTTGGGATTGCAAAAGGCTCGACAAGATATAGCACCATCAAAGGTTGTCTTGGGTTATTGGCATCATTCTCCAGCAGTGTGCATTTTTGGGTTCATGAAAAGAAGGCCCGTGGTAACCAAGATCCATCCGAGAACAAGCCCATCATAAAAGGGCACGAGGTTGCACAAATAATCCCTAGCTAGTCAATTGGCTTGGGCAGCAAATAGCAACAACATGTGTCTCAGTTTTCAAGGCTTCTTCAAATATGTGCTTCTAAAGTACGCCGAAAGGCTCCCGAGAAATGGAGTAGCTCTTGCCATATCCTCTCATGTTTATTCCCTCACATGAGGACGAGTCACTCTTGATTTGCTCAATAAATGGTGACGCCCTAGGGGCTATGTGACTCAAGAACAAGGGATTCTTTTGCTTCATTTGGCAATCAATACGCCCTAGGGGCTATGCTCAAGAAAGATGTGTGAGACTATCCTCAAAGTCCCTCAAAAGGGATGTCAAAAAGCCCTCTTGTCATGTGTGCCCGTGCTCGTTTCCCCAATCAAGGGTGGACCTTTCTCGCAATCAATGATGGCACTCTAAGAGCTACGGTCAAGTCTTAAAGGCTCCCTCGGCAAAGAGCAATTAACTCCCCAGCAGTATCCCCAGGCAAGTCATGTGCAACATTGGAAGCTTCCTCAATTCGGCACCGAAGGTATCAACGGGCTTCGCAATCTACAATCTTTTGGGCTACGGCATTACAGTAATTCAAGCAAAGGGCAGTATTAGGGCTTCGCGACCGACAGTATTTTGGGCAAAAATACTCGAGCAAGTGCAATGTGGAGTAGTCTTATGGCTCCATGAGAACAATCAAGATTCAAGGGTCTCTCAACACTTCAAGTCAAAGGCCTCTTGGTTTTAAATGAAGACTCCGATGTTATGAAAGAAGTTGATGATTTTTGTTAGAACTCACAGCGAGATTTTGAAGGAAGTCTTAGAGAAAAGGAAAAAGATTCAATATGCTAAACTCTAGTCAAAACAGGGTTATAGCGGGAAATGCAATGGCCAATCCCAATGTTTCTGCAATTCAGCACCCCCTTCTCCAAGATCAAAAGCACAAGGTGCAGCTCAGATAAAGTTGGGCCACAGCACTAGTTGCATCCGTAGATCCGTCATTAGTTCAACTCAAGAAGAGTCAAGCAAGCATACTCAATTGAGACTTTATCACGCCAAGACCTTATCCTCCGCGACCTCGACAGCACCGCAAGACATTATTGCATCCTTTGACATAAGCCCTCAGCCATTTGGGTATCGACCACAATGAGGCCATTCATCTCCCAGGTAAGAGCAAGAAGGAGATCTCTATCAAGAATTCTGCCAAACGGTACATCCGCTCTCAATGCCGAGCCAATTACGAGATAATTTGGGGCTTTACAATGAAAGGTCTTCACATCCCGCCATCTACAAGCCCACGACACTTGGAGCTTTGCAATCTCTCGAAGCTTGGCATCAACGATCTCCTCTTGGGGCTTGCTCACTACAACAACAAAGGGAGATTTACTCGAATGGGCCAAGAGCTGATTTATCTTGGAGCTATGCAAGTCCCTCAAAATTTGGCATCAAAGGCATTCTAGGGGTTTTTCAATCAGCAACCCCTCATCTCTGCATCAAAAACCTTTTGAAGCCCCATAATCGACAAATCTCTTGGGGCTAGACATCAATCTTCGTTGGGCACACCGGCGACAACAGAATTCAAGCGAGGCAATCCGGACTTCGACTGAACATGACTTGATCTTGGGTTGGCTTCACAAGCACACAATGGTTAAAATGGCTCACCCACGAACTAAAAAAAAAATCTTTTCCTCACATGTGTGCATATTCTTTCCTTTCTAATCTAAAAAAAAAAAAAAAAAACAAAAAAAAAAATTTTTCTTTTTCTCCTTCTATGTGCAAAAGTATGTGCTTTACTTTGCTTTGCTCCTAGCTTCTCCTCCAGCATTCTCCATCATCCTTGAACTACGCTGGTCTGATTCCCTTCAAGGGATACGTAGGCAGCCTTTGGCACGACCAACCCATCATCCAGAGTACCATCTCGCCAACCCATCATCCAGAGTACCATCTCGTCAACCCATCATCAAGAGCGTTCTCTCATCAACATCAAAAGAATGGACATCCTCCATCAAAGCATCCTCCGCGGACATCAAAAATCCATCTCCACTCAAGCGGCAATGGTAAGTGAAGGTATGAATACATCCATGCTTTTCTCAAAATCACACCGCACACAAGATCACTCTCTACATTCTTACTTCTCTCTCATTGCAAGGGTGTTCCAAAATCCCATCACACCACGAGCACAATTTCTGTCTCTTCATTCCATACTTCATGCATCTTCTTGCAAGAACACATATACCTGTCAAGCACACACATAACAGGTACCACCACGAAGTCAACAGCATCTGCAACTCGAGGCACTTCATCCCCAGCAGGAACATTTTTCTGGTCACGGTCAACTGTGCCCGCACCCCACAATTCAAAAAAGAAGTCAAGTGTGACTCCAAGTGGCACGAGACTTCAAAGTAATACCACATCAACGGATTTCACTAATGGATTCGTCCCCAAAGGTTCACTAACGGCCTCTTCAAAGGTTCACTAACGGCCTCTCCAAAGGTTCACTAACGGCCTCTCCAAAGGTTCACTAACGGCCTCTTCAAAGGTTCACTAACGGCCTCATCAACAGATTTCACTAACGGATTCGTCCTCAAAGGTTCACTAACAGCCTCTACAAAGGTTCACTAACGGCCTCTCCAAAGGTTCACTAACGGCCTCTACAAAGGTTCACTAACGGCCTCTCCAAAGGTTCACTACCGGCCTCATCAACGGATTTCACTAACGGATTCATCCTCAAAGGTTCACTGACGGCCTCTCCAGAGGTTCACTAACGGCCTCATCAACGGATTTCACTAACGGATTCGTCCTCAAAGGTTCACTAACGGCCTCATTCAAGATATTCAGCCGGCAGGTTCACCTAACGGATCATGCCACCCCCTCTATCAACAAAAGCCGCTCACACAGGGAGCGCACCACTATCTCTCGCAATTTCAAAATTCCTGCTTTCATCGAGTCTTTGCTCTTTCTTGGTGATGTCCTCGGTGGGCGTTTTTTAACTTTCGTCGATGCGTTTTGCTTTGCAATCCATGTCGCCAAGGGGCTCTGTAGACACCCCGCCTTGGACCGCTCACCCCGATTGCACATTTGATCTTGTGTTTCTCCCCATTTTAAGTGTTTCTCGTTAGTTTCTGTCATTTTTGTTAAGTTCCTGACTGACTTCGTTAAGTCCAGGGACTAAACTGAATGACAAGGCTGACTTTCTAGTCCATTCTGTCAGATTTGCCTTCTCTGAGTCGCGCGCCTCTGACAAGAGGATCCAGGCGCGCGCGCCTCCCGCCCCCAAAGCAGGAAGCGCGCGCCTCTGGGCGTCAGTTACAGATTTTTGGCCAGGATTCTCTCCTTTGCTCAATTTACAGGATTTTGCCCGGGAAGAATTTCTTGGTGACTGAGTTTTGGCACCAAAAACACCCCTCTTTCACCTATAAAAACCTCCCTTTACCTCCATTTTCAAAGACGGAAAAACTTAAAACAAAACTTTGATCAAAAGACCTTGACTTTACCAAGTTTCCTCCTCTCAAAGAATTTTCCAAAGGATTTCTCCAAGTAATTCAACGAGAAGTGTTTGAAGTTTCTTGAAGTCTAGTTAAAGCCATTTCTTTCCCTTTCTCAACTTCATCTCTTTTCTCTTTCTTTTTGTTTTATCAAAGTGCAATCACCGAAATCATTTTGGGACATGACTCTAATGATCACCTCATCTCATTGAGGTTGGTTAAGGAGTTATCTCCTACATTCCCAACTCTATTTTAAACCCCCTTTTATGATTTAAAGAAGAAGAAGAAGAACATTATCATTCATGTAGATTTTGATCAAGCAAGACCAACTTTAGTTGGGCGAGATGGGTGTTTCGGTACTTTCCATCTCGTAATCTAACCCCCGAACCTCAAAACAAAGAATCTCTATTTTCATAATCAAACTTAGGCTATTATCAATTGGTTTTTCTTATGTTCCTCAAAACATAGGTGGCGACTCTTAAAACAAGTTAGACATCCTAGGATAATTCACCGCTCTAGCCAAGTTGTGGTTTCCCGGGGTATCTACATACGCACGTATTGGTTTCAAGTCATGTACAAGATTTTATCATCTTACATTCAAGTTATTAATCCAATTCTTTGGATGTTCAAGACATGTACAAGAATTAATTATCTTATACTCAAGTTATTATTCCAATCTTTGGATATTCAAGTCATGTACAAGATTTAATTGTCTTATACTTCAAGTTCAAGCTAAGTAGATGAGTTATACATCTCATACTTACTAGTTCTTAATCCTATACTTTGGATGTTCAAGCTCAAGACATTGTTCTAGTGCCCCTAAGGTGCACAAACATTGGTTTCAAGACACATATAACACATTAGTGCTTGTTCTTAGCACTTTCAAGACAATTAAAAGAGTTCTTACTTTGATATTCAAGTTCTCATTTTAATTTAATGAGTAATCATGTTCAAGACCAAGTTCTGATGCCCCTAAGGTGTCACAACACTTGCTAGGACATCTTATATTAAGGCTATATACCTTAACTAGGATTACTTCCAACATATACAAACTTTAAACAAACTTTTATTTTTCAGGGAACCCGGGCGGGCGCTCAAAATGGACCGGGCGGCCGCACACTAGCAGGTGAATCCTTTGAAAAACATTCCAGAAAGATCGACGGTCGCCTAATAAATTTTGTGCGGTCGCACACTGCACATTTCCGGCCAATGCTCATTTCTTTTCCAGGTTGTATAATTTTCTAATATACTAATATACTCATTTATGGATACTTTCATTCATTTCACCGTCCCACAAGTATAAATATAATTTTTTTAATATACTTGTATAAGCATTTAATCAAGTTAATATTTCACCGTCTCACTAATAGGAGTATACTTTTTCAACATTCCCAGGACACTTTCAAGGCTATTCATTCTTGTAATTCATACGAATACTCCCTTCGTCCCAAATTTACAAGTATCACAAAATTCAACCAAATCACGAAATTAACAAGCACAAGTACCAAGAATAACATATAGGCATGTTATTACAAGCAAGGGGGAGCTAGTTACTTACCTACTCTGAAATCAAATTCACCCAAACTAATTTCTGTTCGGCAGGAAATGCTCTACTCACCGCCCTGATCATTTATACGAAGTCGGATTTTCGAACAGAGGCATAATTAAGCGAGAGGGATCGAGAATAGGGTAAACCCTAACTTTCTTTACGAGACAGAGGAATGTACGAGAGAAATGGGGATAAACAAGGATCTGAGGAAGAGGCAACCCATTTTTATCCTTAGCAAGTTCCAAGAATTGCAACTTGGCCCCTCAAGTTTCATTTTTAACAAAAAGGCCTTTAAAGTTTTAATTTGAGCATTTTAGCCCCTAAACTTTATTTTTTCATAAATGACCCTAAAGTTCAAATTTGAACACTTAGGACCTAAACTTGCTCAATTAGTTAAATAATTAACTCAATTAAAATAGCATATAATTATGCAAGACAAGAATTTAACAAGAATTAGGACGGGCGTTACATGGATGCTGAGTTGGTCGCTGCAGGGGCCATTGAGGCGACGGGACAGAGGCAGCTCTTGGTTGGCCTTAGTGGGGATACCCTTTATTTGGGTGAGAGAGTGCGGGCCCAGGATGGTGTGGGCAGCGTCTACAGGGTTCCGGTGGATCCCCCACATTATATGACTGATCCCGCATCTCTACATGACCTGGAGAGATTGACGGTGGGCCTTGATGTTGGACAGTTTATTGTAGAGGGGCCTCCTATGATGATTTTTCTAGGATACGCCTCGGAGGGCCGCATGCCGTGTTTGAGGAGATACTGCAGGAGATAGGACAAAGGCATATAGAGCGAGCAGCGTCGGGTCCGGCGGGTCCTCTATTTGACAGGGTATTTGGAGTGCCATTATATGACTATGCTAACGGTGATGGTAACCCTCAGTGGGTTCAGTATGAGGAGGGTGAGTCATCTCCCGAGTTTCGGATGCCTGCGGGCCATGCCGGTGTATGTACGTTTACCCTTTCTTTTATCTCCCTTCTTGTTTTTAGTCATTTTCTTGTTCAGACTCATTTTGACACGCCCGTGTTGTCCTTTCTGTTTAGGTGACTCCTCAGACATATGAGGCCATGACACGCCGTGAGGCCGGCCTACACTCGGTGATTCGGAGCTTGCACAAGAAGTTGACGAAGAGTCTTCGCAAGGTGGTGGTGTATGGCCGCTTTCCTCCTAGTGACGATGATGGTGCCCCAGGCGGATGTCCTCGGAAGAGGACTCGAGGCGATGCTAGTGGATCAGCTTCTTAGTTTCTGCTTCATGTTAGCGTAGAGCATAGTCAGTAGCGTAGTATATATTTATGGATGACTGTATAAACACTTATATTATTTGCGTGTAATAGGTAGCAGTAGTATGTAGCACGTAGATAGCAAGTAAGAGCAAGTAGATAGTATGCATGCATGCAATGCAGTCCTAGTAGGGCTTATAAACTGCTTGGTATCTGGTACTATCTATTCTTACATAGGTTTGGGATCAGCCCGCTTGGGTGGATTGGGTCATAAACAGGTGGACCCTTTCAAAAAATTTCTAATTTGCCTAAAGGTAGTTTTTAGGGCTTTTGACCTATGGGATAGGGGATGCAGGACCCAAGAGTAGCCTAAGGTATAGGATCAATGGTGTAGGACCGAGTCAGTTAGGACATCGCAGAGATGAGACAAAAGACATTTAGTAAATCACTGGAGACCGATTGTAAACAACATGTCATGATTACGGTAGCCCTTCGGGTGAGTATGATCTCATCAGGTCGCCGGTGATCTCGAGTACTCAGGCAGTTGACTTAACTTGGTTTGGAGAAGCCCCAGTTTGAATGGGGGTACTTGAGAGAGGTGAGCCAACCATTTTGATCTTTGGTGGAGAGATAACCTTTCATGGAGAGTAATCCTGTTGGCGCGTCGGTAATTGGTCCAATTCCAATGGGAAAGCCCTAGTTCGGTGAGGGTATTAGAAAGAAGTCATCCATGTTGAGATTTGATGGAGAGAGATGACTTTCTGTGGGGAATGATCTTGTTGGAGCATCAGTACTCGGCCTAATTCCGTTAGGGCAGCCCCGGTTTGGTGAGGGCACAAGATGGGGGAATCTACCTCCTTTTAGACGCACCCTATTTTTTCTCTAGACCGCCCTTGCTGGTTTTCAACCTAGGTGGGTATATTCTTTTAGCGTCATTTTTTTTTTCTTCAGTCGACTCAAAATAAATAAAAAGACAGAATTGTATGGATGACTTGCAGGAGCCTTTCCGTTATGGTGAGAGAAGAGAGAGAGAGAGAACAAGAGAGGGAGTTCTCACATTTAGACCTTACGGGAAGTATGTGTATAAAAGGAAGGAAGCCCCTGCTTGACAGAAAGTAAGTGTTTATCTCTTTCCTATATTGTAGAATAGAAGACTTGTCGAGACATTTGAAAATTGTTTTATTCAGAATTGCCTTTTGATTGCTCGAGAATGGACCTTGTTGATTAGTTACGTATCTTATGATTATGTTTTAGACAAGTAGTCTCGAAATAATAAACGCCTTGATTAATCAAGAAAGAGAATAGAAATTATAGTGTATGGGGAAGAGAGAAAAGAATGAAAGTTGGCTCGAAGTGTATTGTGTATATTTTGTGGACCGGACCTGGAGGTTGCCTACGTTCCTCTCGGTGTAAGAGGCTCAGGTCCGCGTAGTTCGAGGATGATCCGGTTGATGATGATACCGGGTTTGAGTGGTGGTCTACTACCGTCGTCTGTAGTTTCTTTGGACCGCTTCGTTTGTAGCTGCTGCTTCGGACTGCTGTCGAGTTTAAGTTGAACTCCTTTGAAAAGAAGGAAAAATAGAAAACAAGAAGTGAAAAGAAAGTGGGACTTTTACTTTTCTATGATGATAGCCCCTTATATTTTTCTTTGCTTTGATTTATTTCTTTGTGCACACCCTTATTTTTGCCTAGGCCGCTCTTGTGGGTTTTCAACCTAGCGGGCTTCTTTTTTTGTGCTTTTGCTCTAATTTTTGCCTAAGCTGCCCATTGTGGGTTTCGACCTAGCGAGCCTTTTTTTTATTTTTTATTTACATATTGAAACATGGGGCAAGATGAGCCCCTAGTTCTCTTTCACCTTTGGGAGGTAGAAGTCATGGAGGGGGTTTGAATAGCCCCTTGAATTTTGTTGACATCTTCGTGGGGAGACAGACAGTCCCGGTATATCGCCATGTCGGGAACAGACAGCCTTTGTGATTATGCGGATGCTTCTTCGATGGTGAGCAGCTCTGCAGTCGTCGTCTTCTTTAAGTGAAGGTGGAAGTGAGTATTTAGTGGGTTCACACAGCGGGTGTACACGAGGAGAATATATGGGGGTGCACACAGTGGGTGTACACGAGGGATATATATTGGGTATACACGAGGGATATATATAGAGGGTGCACACAGTGGGTGTACACGAGGTATATATATATGGAGGGTGCACACCTTGGGTGTACACGACGGAATATATATAGAGGGTGCACACAGTGGGTGTACACGAGGGATATATATATATGGAGGGTGCACACAATGGGTGTACACGAGGGGGGTAGGTTTAGAGAAGGTATATAAAAACAAGAAAACGAATTCGATTGATCAAAGCGTTTGTTATTTTGAGACTAATTGTTTTGTTAAGTTATGTACGATGGTTTGTGGGGGTCCATTTACCTTTTAATGAGTCTTCATTAACAAATATATTTGGGATTAATTCGTCATATAAAGATATAGCAATCAATTGTCAATTAAGATTAATACAATTTTCATAGGGTTGATGTATATATGCAAGATTATGTCTCAAGTCTAGAGAGAAAAGAAATAAAGACACTTTTATTATTAAAGACTCAAATTGACTAGTCCGAGGTGTACTTTAACAATCTAACTAATGTCCGGAGTGGACTTTTGCTAGTAAAAAGTAATAGACTAATGTCCGAGGTGGACATTTGACTAAAAGACTCTCTAGAACCTACGAAGACTTAAAGACTTTTTTTTTTAGAAGGAGGTAGCCCCAGTGTAGCTTCTTGCTTGCTCGGACTTCGCTTATGCCCATGTATTCCCTTGGCTGGTGATGGTTCCGCTATCGATGAGGCTTTGGATCTTTCTCTTTAGATGGAGGCAATTCTCGGTGTCATGTCCAACGTATTGGTGATACTTGCAATGTTTGGAGGGATCCAAGTCTTGTCTTGCGAAGTTTGGTTTGAAGTCGAGGAGAGGAGATAACTTGCCGGCTTGAACTAGACTTTTGAAGCATTTCTCTAATGGCATACCCAAATCATCGAACTCGTCCTTCTAGTCACGGACCATCTTGGAGGGTGGTTTAGGCACCTGTATTCCTTGTTGATGAGTAGCCATAGGAGGCATCCCCATGGGGAAAGTCTGTGGTGACCTATACATTTGAGGACCGTACGGGTGTCGAAACTGAGCATGAGGGAGAGTGAGGTTGAGGTACTCGTAGATGCCATAGATGTCAGACCGGAGATGTTTCTCGGTGTCCTTTAGGGCTTTGTACATCACTTTCTGGAAGCAGTCTGTTTGCTTGAGGAGAACAGTCTCAAAGAAGGCTTAGTGTTCATCAAGAGCGGTTTGGAAGAGGGTTTCTTGCTCATTGAGGATAGTCTCATAGTGGGACGCTTGCTTGTTGAGGATGGTGTTGGGATGGAGAGTTGTCTCGAGACTTTGGGTGGCAGCTTCGGTTGTGACTGTGATAATCCCCTCGGTAGACATGATGCAGGATTCTGTAGTGGTTGGTGGAGAAGTTAAGTATTTGAATTAAATTAAACTTATAGTTAATGACAAGGCATTGTTTATAAAATCATTTTTTATGAAAGGACTTGATCTCTGTATTTTTGAAATGTTCTTTGAATGAAAAGACTAAAAGTTTGACCGGGCCGGTAGCTGCCTATGTTCCCCTTACCATGCGGGAGAGGTCCCACACAATGAGAGGCTCAGGTCACCGTAATTCGTGTTAGGTAAAACAAGTGAAAGAGTGACCGCAGAGGTCAGTGATTTTGAAAACCAGACCGTAGAGGTCTAAAAGTAAGGGGAGATGACTCGGTCTTTGGTTAGGTATAGGTGGAGGGACCTGTTGGTAGTGGTGCCCTAGGCATGTTTAATAAACGTTGTAATTGTTATCATTTATTTCATATCAATAAAGAGATGTTTTGATTATTATTGTTGTTCATGTTTACTTATAATAATCTCCGTCCCTAGCACTTGTTAAGCACTAGTATAAAGGCTAAATGATAATGGGATGATCATGTTAGATTTATGGGTACTTGTTTGGAACAAGGTACTGGACATGACCCGCTCTATGAGATTTATGTCATGGTCTATGTCATACATATATCTCATATTAGTTATGTCATTTGAATCCTTAGACATGAAGTTATTATAGTCTTCCACTTGATGAACATTATGTTTGACATATTCAAACGCTACTTTTAACCGAGTAGTTATAAAGGGTATGATTGGCATAATCGGATTCACGTAGGGAAGAATAATAAGCTAAATGGATTTGTCCCTCTTCGGAGAGATGTCAAGCTTGGGCCTCTCGTAGGAATGATGTTGATGAAATGTTTGGCCGGACTCAAATGAATTGATTGGATCAATGTCATTTGGATTATCAACATATTCAGAATCGAGAAAGTATTGAACAAAACAAGTTGACCGTTTGACCATGACTTGTGTTCAATGACATCGTGGACAAAGGGATTATGACATATTCTAAAGGAATGCGAACTTGTATCTAGTTATACTATTTGGGTAGGTATGACGGTTTGCTAGAACCTAATCATATCTTATGGTTTCATGTTTGAACCCATTGCCAACTTAGTATAATCCTAGAGGGTCACACACAATAGAACGAATCTTTAAAAGGACTATATTGGAATTTTGGAAATTTTGGACATTCTGGGGAAGTGGGCGACCGCACAGTATGGACTGGGCGGCCGCACACGTAGCTCAGTTTTTGTACCAGTTTTGTTTCAGATAGTTGTGCGACCGCACAGAGGCTTTTGGGCGGCCGCACAGTACTCTCGGGTGGCAGATTCCTAATTTGAATAGGAAACGAATTTTGGACGGATTTTGACACAAGTTTCCTATTTGGAATAGGTCATACTTGTGTATAAAAGACCAAATTCGGCCAGCACTCAAAGCTAATGATTTTGTGAGTCTCAAAGAGTTTGAGAGAGGGTTTATTTTGTTCTAAGACATTCTTGGTTGAAGAACAAAATAATACACAAAAAAAAATTCCATATAGTTCTTTTGATTGTGGAAAAGTGTTTCACAATTTGGTCTAGCAACCAAGATCAAAGAAGCTCCTTTGATATTCGTTCGAAGTGTGGATACCGCTAGAGGGTGAAAATCATCATCTTCAAAGTTCGTGTTCAAGCTTTGTGATAGTGATCAAATCTTCAAACCTCCACCAAAGACCAAGAGAATTTGATAGCCATCAAGGGTTAGTTTATTCCTTTATTCTTATGTTGTATTTGATTTAATCATATGAACGGATCCATGGCTTTGGGTTTCAAAATTTTTAAATGCTAAATTCCGCTGCGCATATATGATCGAAACCCAATAGTGGTATCAGAGCCCCGTTCATGTTGATTATTTCAATACCTAGATCATGTTATGTGTATATAAATTGTTTATGTGCCTTGCATGATATGAATATTGGAATATGTGATGTTTATGTGTTATGTGATTTTATGTGGTTTATTGTTTTAAAACTTTAATCGCACGATTCAATCGCAATAAATAAATTATGGTGGATTCAGAATTGTTGGTTATTAATTTTTGATTGGATCAAGGTTTTAATAATCGGGGAAAAACAATTTTGAGACAAAATTTTCGAACTTAAAATTCTGCACATTCTGATTGAACCGGGCGACCGCACGGAAGATACTGGGCGGCCGCACGGTTTTTGGGCGACCGCACAGGTCTTTTGGGCGGCCGCACGCCAAGATCAGAATATCTGATTTTGCTCAAAAATCAGAATTTGGAATTTTCGAGAGGTTCAACAAAACCAGTAACAGAACCAATCCAGACCTTATGATCTGGAATGGGTTTTGGGTAGTTGGTTTGTGTGTGGATCTTGGGGTTTGATTTTCCTATTTGTTTTAGTCTTGTGATTCTAAGATTGGTTCAAGGTTTGGATGGCTAATCTGCGTTCATTGAGATTGTGTTTCCCAAACTTGATCGCAATCAAAGTTTTAAAGATGAAACGAAGTTAGAATTATGAAGAGTTCATAATTGCTAAAATTGAGAAACAAAGTTCTTGATTCAAAGTTTGGAGATCCATGTGGAATTGTGAATCTATTGCTTAGTTTCGGCCACATGGACTACTTTCTTGGTCTCTTGAATTAGTGCGGGATTGTGGTTGCCTAATGGCTTAGTTCGACCGCTCTTCTTGTTGTCTTGATTTGGAGATAATGACCAAAGTTGAAATAGTCTCATCCTCATAATTATAGAGAAACTAATGACACATAAATACCATGCTTAAATTAATGGAGATTAATTTAGTGGCTAAACTTGATGTGTAACATGTTTATATTATGTGCTCATAAATGTGTTATATGCTACATGTGATGAACCTTCAAAGAAAATTTTAAGTCTTTTATTGCCATGCCATGATTAAAACACTTGTTAGTACATAAGTGACTCTAATGTAGATTCGCCCTAGCGAGATGCATTAAATTTATTTATGTATGAGCAAGATAGATAATGTGGGCACGCCCTAGCGGGACACATTAACTATGCGTTTAAAATGGTTAGACTTAATTGGGCGTCAAAACAGTTTTGGGCCTAGGCAAGGATGAGGTTTAACATGCTTTTTGAAATTGTATTTCTTAAAGAATCTCATAAAAGGAACTAAGAGTCATATGAGATATGATTGACAAGAGTTGTCTACCTAATTAATTTGATTTTGTGTAATCCGCCTTAGCGGACTTGAAATTAAATTAAAGTTGGATCTTGGCCCAATTAAATTATACTATACATTGGATGTATATGAAGGTTATATAATTTAGTGGGAGTATTTTGCTTGAGAAATATATTATTTATCTCTTTAATGAAAATCGGTACTTATTGAATTTTGGAAATTTTGCATATTTGTAGATAATGACTAATAACACTCAATCAATGTCGTTGCGATCGATCCTTGAGAAGGATAAGCTCGAAGAGAATGGTACTAACTTTATGGATTGGATCCGTAGCATAAGAATCGTTCTTAGGCAAGAAGATAAGTTGTACATTCTCGATGGGCCTCTCCCCGCTGAACCACCGCCTACTGCCCCTAGGGTAGAAAGAGACAATTACAAGAAACATTGTAATGATTCTAGAGATGTAAGTTGTCTCATGCTTGCTGCTATGTGTTCAAAACTCCAACAAAGTTTGGAACATTTGGAAGCCTATGAGATAGGCGTGGAGTTGAGAACCATGTTTCAAGAGCAAGCTAGGCAAGAGAGGTACAAGACCATTGTTGCATTCACTACATGTAAAATGAATGAAGGGCAACAAGTGAGTCCTCACTTTCTTAAAATGAAAGGTTATGTAGAGCACCTTGAGAAACTTGGCTATCCAATCCCATTGGAGCTAGCCACGGATCTCATTCTTAATTCATTGCCTAAAAGTTATAATCAGTTTGTGATGAATTATAACATGCATGGAATGGATAAGAACCTCTCTGAGTTGCATGGGATGCTCAAAACTGCAGAGATGAAAATTGTGGAGAAAGGTTCTCCCGTGCTCTTGGTTCATGATGGGAAGAAGCCTGGTGCCAAAGGCATGGGTAAGGCAAAAGTTGTCAAACCCAAGATAAGCAAGGCAAAGGTTGCCAAGGCTTCTGAGGCAAAACCCGATTCACAAAAGGATGCAATCTGTTTCCATTGTCAAGAAATTGGTCATTGAAAACGTAATTGCAAGGCTTTCTTGGAAGAACAAAAGAAGAAGAAGAGCAGCAAGGCTGCGTCGACTTCAGGTATCTATATGATAGATATTCTCCTTTCTACCACTGATTCTTGGGTATTGGATACCGGATGTGGCTCTCACATTTGTCTAAATGTGCAGGGACTAAAGAATATGAGACTACTTAAAGAAGGTGAAGTAGATCTACGCGTGTGGAATGGAGCAAGAGTTGCTGCATTAGCCGTAGGGACTTATGAAGTCACTTTACCTTCCGGATTAATTCTTGTTTTGAACAATTGTTATTATGTTCCGGATTTAAGCAAAAATATTATTTCAATTTCTTGTTTGGATAATGAAGGTTTTAAGTTTCTTATTGAGAATAAGAAATTTTCTATTTATTTAAATGATGTGCTTTATGGTATTGCTAATTCATTTAATGGCCTTTATATCTTGGATGTCAAGAATGAAAATAATGTCTATCATGTAAATAAGAAATCTAAACCTAATGATGTAAATCATACTTATTTGTGGCATTGCCGTCTTGGTCATATTAATGAGAAGCGTATCTCAAAACTCCATGGGGACGGACTTTTGGGTTCATATGACTTAGAGTCATATGATACTTGTGAGTCGTGTCTTCTTGGAAAAATGACTAAGACACCTTTTACCAAGTTGGGTGAAAGGGCAAGCGACTTATTGGGGTTGATACATTCCGATGTATGCAGACCATTAAGTAGCAATGCTAGGGGAGGATTTCAATACTTCATAACCTTCACTGATGATTATAGTAGATTTGGGTATGTTTACCTAATGAAACATAAAAGTGAAGTATTTGAGATATTTAGAATATTTCAAAATGAAGTAGAAAAACAACTTGGCAAAAGTATTAAGGCACTTCGATCAGATCGAGGTGGTGAGTACTTAAGTCAAGAATTTGATGATCATCTAAAGAATTGTGTAATAGTTTCACAATTGACTCCGCCCGGAACACCACAATGGAATGGTGTGTCTGAGAGGAGAAATCGGACTTTGTTAGACATGGTTCGATCAATGATGAATCAAGTTGATCTTCCAATATCCTTTTGGAGTTACGCCCTAGAAACCGCTGCTTTCACACTAAATCAAGTTCCAACTAAATCGGTTCCAAAGACTCCATATGAGATGTGGAGTGGAAAGAAACCTAGTTTATCTTTCATGAGGATTTAGGGTTGCGAAGTTTATGTCAAGAGACTTATCTCTGACAAACTAGCACACAAATCCGATAAATGTATTTTCGTGGGATATCCTAAGGAAACTAAATGATATTACTTTTACAACCGTGAGGACAACAAAGTGTTTGTTGCCCGAACTGGTGTCTTTCTAGAGAAAGAGTTTCTCTCCAAAGAAATCAGTGGGAGTAAAATAAATCTTGAAGAAATTCGAGACCCAGAAAATAACATTGAACCAATAGTGGAACAAGAACAAGAACCACAAGGAGTTGTGGAAACTGTTCAGAATACACAAGCGACTCGCAGATCTAGTAGGTTACGATCCGAGCCCGAGAGATATGGATTTCTCGTAACGGATAGTAATGAGGTAGAAATCATTGAGAATGATGAACCGTCAACCTACCAAGAGGCGATGTCCTCTCCTGATTCGGACAAGTGGCTTAGAGCCATGGAATCCGAATTGCAATCCATGCAAGACAATCAAGTTTGGAATTTGATTGATGCGCCCGAAGGTGTAAAAACCATAGGATGCAAATGGGTCTTCAAGAAGAAGACTGACATGGATGGGAAGGTGCATACTTACAAAGCTAGGCTTATAGCGAAACGTTATAGGCAAGTTCATGGTATTGACTATGATGAGACCTTTTCACCCATAGCAATGATCAAGTCTATAAGAATTTTGCTTGCCATTGCCGCATATCATGACTATGAAATATGGCAGATGGACGTCAAAACCGCTTTCCTGAATGGAAAACTCCAAGAGGATGTGTACATGACACAACCAGAAGGTTTTGAACAAGATTCTAAGGTATGCAAATTGCAAAGATCCATCTATGGATTGAAGCAAGCTTCAAGGAGTTGGAATCTCCGTTTTGATGAATCGGTCAAAGAGTTTGGCTTCATCAAGAACGAAGATGAGCCTTGTGTATACAAGAAGATTAGTGGGAGCATAGTGCTATTCCTTATTTTATACGTGAATGACATATTACTCATTGGAAACGACATTCCTACACTTCAGTCTGTGAAGACTTGGTTAGGAAAGTGCTTCGCAATGAAAGATATGGGTGAAGCCGCATATATTCTTGGCATTAAGATCTATAGAGATAGATCAAGGAGGCTACTTGGTTTAAGCCAAAGTACATACATTGACAAGGTCATTAGAAGATTCCGTATGGAAAATTCTAAGAGAGGAACCTTGCCCGTGTTACATGGAGTTTCTCTAAGCAAGACCCAATGTCCTAAGACAAAAGATGAGCGTGAGAAAATGAATGATGTTCCATATGCTTCGGCAATTGGGTCCATCATGTATGCCATGATTTGTACTAGGCCGGATGTATCTTATGCTTTGAGCATGACAAGTAGATACCAATCCGACCCTGGCGAAAATCACTGGGTAGCTGTAAAAGCGATTTTTAAGTACTTAAGAAGAACTAAAGACTCGTTTTTGGTCTATGGAGGAATGGAAGATGATCTCGTTGTAAATGCTTACACGGATGCAAGCTTCCAAACCGACAAAGATGATAGCCGGTCGCAATCGGGTTTTGTGTTTATGTTAAATGGTGGAGCTGTAAGCTGGAAGAGTTCCAAGCAAAGTACAACCGCTGATTCTACAACAGAAGCTGAGTATATTGCTGCATCAGATGCTGCAAAGGAAGCTGTTTGGATTAAGAAGTTCATCACTGAACTTGAAGTGGTTCCTAGTATTGCTAATCCAATAGACCTTTATTGCGATAATAATGGTGCTAATGCTCAAGCAAAGGAACCAAGAGCACATCAGAAATCAAAACACATACTTAGGCATTTTCATATCATTCGAGAGATCGTTGATAGGGGAGACGTAAATATATGCAAAGTACCTACTGATGACAATGTTGCGGACCCGCTAACAAAGGGACTTCCACAAGCTAAACATGATGGTCATGTTAGGTCCATGGGTATTAGATACATGGGAGATTGGGCCTAGGGCAAGTGGGAGATTGTTGGTAGTGGTTCCCTAGGCACGTTTAAATGGATTTGTCCCTCTTCGGAGAGATGTCAAGCTTGGGCCTCTCGTAGGAATGATGTTGATGAAATGTTCGGCCGGACTCAAATGAATTGATAGGATCAATGTCATTTGGATTATCAACATATTCAGAATCGAGAAAGTATTGAACAAAACAGGTTGACCGTTTGACCATGACTTGTGTTCAATGACATCGTGGACAAAGGGATTATGACATATTCTAAAGGAATGCGAACTTGTATCTAGTTATACTATTTGGGTAGGTATGACGGTTTGCTAGAACCTAATCATATCTTATGGTTTCATGTTTGAACCCATTGCCAACTTAGTATAATCCTAGAGGGTCACACACAATAGAACGAATCTTTAAAAGGACTATATTGGAATTTTGGAAATTCTGGACATTCTGGGGAAGTGGGCGACCGCACAGTATGGACTGGGCGGCCGCACACGTAGCTCAGTTTTTGTACCAGTTTTGTTTCAGATAGTTGTGCGACCGCACAGAGGCTTTTGGGCGGCCGCACAGTACTCTCGGGTCGCAGATTCCTAATTTGATTAGGAAACGAGTTTTGGACGGATTTTGACACAAGTTTCCTATTTGGAATAGGTCATACTTGTGTATAAAAGACCAAATTCGGCCAGCACTCTAAGCTAATGATTTTGTGAGTCTCAAAGAGTTTGAGAGAGGGTTTATTTTGTTCTAAGACATTCTTGGTTGAAGAACAAAATAATACACAAAATAAATTCCATATAGTTCTTTTGATTGTGGAAAAGTGTTTCACAATTTGGTCTAGCAACCAAGATCAAAGAAGCTCCTTTGATATTCGTTCGAAGTGTGGATACCGCTAGAGGGTGAAAATCATCATCTTCAAAGTTCGTGTTCAAGCTTTGTGATCGTGATCAAATCTTCAAACCTCCACCAAAGACCAAGAGAATTTGATAGCCATCAAGGGTTAGTTTATTCCTTTATTCTTATGTTGTATTTGATTTAATCATATGAACGGATCCATGGCTTTGGGTTTCAAAATTTTTAAATGCTAAATTCCACTGCGCATATCTGATCGAAACCCAACAGGACCGTAGGTAAGGTGGATTTTTGACTTGAAGTCGGGTAAGGTTTGACATGGGTAGGCCAAGAGGTAGGTCGTCTAAGATCGGCTAGCTTGACTAAATGTGGGGTCAAGATGAAGGATTGACCTAGATGGGTCAAAATGGCGGGTTGGCCTAGATGGGTCGAGGTGACGGGTTTACCTAGATGGGTCAAGGATGAGGGTTTGACCTAGACGGGTCAAGGCGATAGGTTGACCTAGATGGGTCGAGGTTTGACTAGAGTTGATCTAGGGTAGACTAGGTTGACCTAGACGGGTCTAAAGTTGACTAGAGTTGATCTTGAATAGACACAGCAACATGATGAATGATTTTAGTTAAGCTTACTTGTTTTTGATAAGTGTTCTTAACTCGATCAAGGTGAATGGTTTAGAAACGAACAAGGATTAACCTCAACCGCTTCACAAGTGAAGACGGTGAGTTAGATAGCCCGGGTGCCACGAAGATAGAGGCGATAGGATCACCAAAATCTGTGCACTCAGCGGAGTATCCAGTAGGGTATGCAGTGTGACACAGACTAGTGGTAGTGTGCCATTTGACTATGTATTTTTAAGAATGATATGCAATGCACGAGAGAAGTCTACTAGCATAACAATTCATAATAACATTATTTAAGCATGAAACGAACATAATAGAACAGATCTAGAACATCGAAACATACTATGAAGACATAAACCTGCAGGAAATCGTTAGGACCAATTTTGTAGAAAAGGGGTGCGCGGGGCAGTTAGAACACCCACAAAAATCATGAAGTTATGAAAGTTAGACCCTCTTAAGTTTTGAAAAAAAAAATTTTTTTTAAAACAAGTCCCCAGCAGAGTCGCCACTGTGAATACGTGAGATGAAAATCGAGAGTCGCCACGTTGTTTTGTTTGTAGTTAAAACATTGAGAAAACCATTTATGAGAATAATAGGGTTCGGGGGTCAAATTACAATAGAAGAAGAATATTCATGTTATCACTCCTATTGCCCGATGAATCGGTCTTTCTATCATGATTAATGTGTGTGTGTGTGTGTTAGTGATTGAGACCGGATCCGAAGATTGCCTACATTCTTCTCATCATGAGAAGCTCAGGTCGGTGTAGTTCATTGATGAATTAGAATGGGGAGAGATGAAGCGGGATCATGCATATAGAGGGGGAAGATTAGGGTTAGAAGTAGTTCCTAGATCGTATTAGGGTTTGATGAAACCCTAGGATCATCATAGGCTATGGCATATGCACATAAATAGAGATTACAATCCTAGATCTAGCATATCATGTGTATATGAGACTTAGATCTAGCGTAATAATAAGAAAATCATGAATACGTATGAATGAACACATAAGCATGAAGATCGCTACCCTAGTTATGGCATTTATTATGAACTTAGGCTAAGATATTTGAATAACACATGAAGAACATACGAATATAGATGTATAAACATAATGAAAACATGCATACGTAAGTAATATGTGACCTAGATCTAGTGCGGGTTTCGTGGAAACCCTAGATCATCTCGGTCAAGAACACGAACGATGAAAAACAACTCTAGATCTAGCAATATATGAATGAATATAATAGATCTAAGCAGTTAAGTAGTAAGAACGCGTTACCGAACCGATTAAAGAGGCTTCGAAGGTTGAATCTTCACTCCTTTGGTTGATGGCGGTGATGAATCTCTTTGATGATCAAAGCAAGATCAAAGAGAGGTTTTGAGAGGGTTTTGAGAGGGAGAGAGAGAGGCTAGGAAAATCTTCTGTTAGCTTTTTTCCATGGGTTTGAGGTGTGATCAAATGCTGAGAGGAGAGGGCTATTTATAGGGAATAATCTGAAAATGGCCAAAGTGGCCGTACGGCCAAGAGAAAGCCGTACGGAGGGTGGAGAGGTGTACGGATGCTTTATCTTGAATTCCGTGATTAGAACGATCTCGTCGAATCCTTATCAGTTTGTTCATGGGATTTTTCCATTATCCGGATGGATTTCGACCTAGAAGCGATTTCGTCTATCAAGAACTGTGGATAACTGCCGGATAAGTCCCTGGTAGGTTATAATTGCCTAAAAGGTCCTCAGAGGCTCCTAAATGTCTAAGAAGTCCTCTAACTTTAGATCGGGTACTAACACTCTCTTGCATTGCATTGCATCATTCAAACATTCAAAACTTCTCTTTTTCTCTTTAAAAATCTAGTTTCTTACCACACACTACCACTAGTCCGTGTCAGCACTGCACATGTCCCTTATTACCCTCGGAGCATTCAATGTGCAGAAAATAGTGGTGCTACTGTCGCCCTTCTTTCGAGTCACTCGTTTCCTCCACTCACCGTGTACGCTTTGCGAGTTGTGGGAGCCTTTTATCCTACACGTGTCAACCCACACGTAGAGGTTAGAACACTCCAAACTTGTGACCGGTTGGTTTGGCTAGCTTTTTCTTACTAGACAAATAACGTGTCGTCTATGTCGAGTCATCCCCAAGTCAATGATGAGTCGAGACCTTTGAGAGAAAGTGCACAAAAAATTGATTTCCGTACAAGGGACGTGCCATGGTAAGATGATTGTTTATTGTCAAGATCTCCACTCATCATTAACTTGTGTAGGATGCAACATCGACTGCACGTTAAATGTCTGTAAGGACGGGTTAGTTGTAGGATCCGTTGATCGGTGGAAGCCGCTTTCCCTATAGGACCCTCGCCCGAATTGTCCGTTTGGGATGTGCAAGACAGGTGAAAAATGAGGGGTCTATAGACGTAGTGATGGCCTCCACTAATTGTAGTTTCTAGGCTAGTTGCGAAAAAGGGGTACCCCTTCCAACCAATTAGGATGTAAATAATGTACAAATTTCTGTAAATTAAAATGTACTTTGCATGAGCCGTTCCCCTCCTAAAATTCGCCTCCTCCAACCTTTCATCAAAGCAAGTTTGGGTTTGTTCGGGTGGTCGACTGCAACGTGAAGCTTCTGATCCGTCCCCGTTCGCAGTCTCGACATCAGCAATGGCAACTCCCGCCTCATCTGTCGTCTCTGCAGCTTTCGTCACTCCTACTAATGGCACCACCGAGCTCAACACCGAAGCCACTCTCAATGGCATTCCCCAAGCCTTCAGAACTTCCTCGCTGGTCTCGAAGCTAAGATTAAGTGTCTCGAGGAAAGCAACAAGACTTTGGAGAACCACAACCAACTGGTGAGGAGCCACATCCAAAAGAAAGGAGCCGAGGTAATACCCGATGGTGAAAATTTCATCTATGTCGAGGATGAAGAAGTCAATGCCAACTACCCCGTCAACACCGGTGCCCCTACCTTCCACTTGCCAAACTACAGAAGTGTCCCACCTCCTTCTCTTTATGCCCAAAAGGGATCCACTGCCATGAGCAAGAACAAAGGTGTCTATGAGCCTTCCCCTGAACTGCTTGGTGGCTACCTCTCTACTAGCAAGTTGCCTACACCTTCATTTCCCTTCAGCATTGGAATGGCCGCTCTGACTACCTCAACAACTCCTCCCATCACTTTGCCGGAATCCATCCCTGACATCTCTAACCGCCCCGTGGTCATGGCAATGCAAGAGCAAATGCGCAAGTTGATCAAGACTGTAGACAAGCAAGCCGCTCCTACTACCAAGACAATCAATCCTAGCCAAGTTGGGGCTCTCCCAAAGGATTTCAAGATGCCTAAGGTGGCAATGTTCCATGGTGACTTGTGTCCTAAAACTCATTTGGACAGTTATGTGTTGGCTATGAGAGCTCGAGATTGCACCAACGAGAAAATGGCCCGTGTTTTCCATAGCACTTTGGATGGTATAGCTTTGCGATGGTTCTTGGGACTAGACCCAAGTGAGAGGCAAACTTGGGATCAAATCAGTGTCTTGTTCTGTGAGAAGTACCAAGCTAACTTGGATTGGAATGTGAATCGAACCGACCTTGAGAACACCATGCAAAAGACCGGCCAGCCTATCTACGATTTCTACAAAAGGTGGAACCACCGGCTCTGTGAGGTTCAATATCCACCTAAGTGCTTGCTCCCCGAATTGAAAGTGGCCATCGGTAATGGTTATTTCCCTGATTTGCGGGAAATGGTTGACGCCGGAGTGAGGTATGAAGCGGGCATCACCGGAATTGTACCACCAAAAGACACCACCAAAAGCAACAGCAACAACTGCTTCCGTTACAAGGCTCCTACAAACCTTGCGCCTCCCAAGAGTGGGAAAAAGGCGGTTGGACAAGTCAACATGGTCCAAAATGAAACTCTATTTGACGTTCAAGCTGTCACAAAGAATGGGGCTCCACCGCAAAGAGAGAGGGAGCATTTTGATGATTTTGGCGTGCCTATGGGGAAGGTGTTTGATGTGCTAGTCAAGAGAGGCCTTGTCAAGCCACTAGAGAACTACCAACCCGCCAATCCAAAGGCAAACTTGGATGCCTCCAAGTTCTGTAATTACCACAAGTATATGGGACACACGACGGATGGTTGCCTCCAATTGAAGCGCATAGTTCAAGGGTTGATCAATGACAAGAAGATTGAGAAGCCGAAGGGTCCTAATGTAGTGAACAATCCTCTTCCCAAAAACGGTGGGGGCAATATGGTGCAAACAAGTGAGATCACCTTACTAGAGCTAATGGATTCCTTCGCCCAAGCAAAAGTGATGATGGCTAGTGTACTCGAGGCGCTTGTAAAGGCGGAAGTCCTCAAACCACTAGAAGGGTACCATCCCCGTCTCAATTGCGATCTGTAAAAGTTTTGCCACTACCACAAGTGTACCGGTCATACTACCGAAGAATGCTTCGCCCTCAATAAAGCTATACAAGAGTTCGTTCACGTCGGCATCATCGAAGACCCTAGAAATTCTTTAGCTAGTGATGTACTCATTGTAGAAATTAGTGAGATCACTGATCCGATCAAGCCTGTTGTGGCGGACTGTGATGGTGCAAATTGTACTATAATGATTAATGATAAGGGAATTTCTTGCTACTTGTTGTCTATGGATGAATTAGCTAGTGAAGTAGAATCTTTAGATAAGGAAGGTCCTAAACCCGACCAACCTTTGTCTTGGGCCGAAATCTTCGAAGAAGCCAAGAAAGTAGAAGCGCTACCCCCTCATCATGAAGCACCACTCTCTCTAGATGAATTACGAGCGGAGGTTTTCCTACTTACAATATCCGGTCAAGTATACCAATCTGACCCAAAGGGTGCCAAGAAAATCTTCGGCAAGGAGCCTGAACAAGCCGACCTCGAGAAAGAGGATCCTATCCTTACCCAAATCAAGCAAACCCAAGCACACATCTCGCTCTGGTCCCTACTCGCCTCCTCCCTTGCTCACCGCCTCATGCTCGAGAAAAACCTCGCCGCTACGATGTTCCCATCAAACACTACTCCAAAGAATGTCACGCACATGATTGGAAACATCCACTATGGAAACATCATCACTTTCATAGAGTTGGACATACCCATGTTTGGGATTGATAACAACGAGTCGTTGTATATCACTGTAGAGGTAGATGGCAAGAAAATTCCCTGTGTGTTTGTCGATAATGGTTCTGCTATCAACATCTTGCCGTAAAGGATGATGGATGTCATTGGGGTTCGTGCCACTGATTTAAAGCCTTCTAAGAAAACTATCAAAGCTTATGACTCCACATGTCATGCGGTTATAGGCATTGTCACCCTAACCATCACGGTCGGAACCAATATTCTACCCACTGAATTCCAAGTCATAGACATCCCGGCGACCTTCTCTCTCCTCCTCGGACGGCCATGGTTGCACCAGTCAGGCGCGGTTCCTTCTTCCTTGCATCAATGTGTGAAGTTTCAGTCTGGAAATGAGGTAACTGTTGTCTACAGTGATCTAGTAACTACCCAAGGGACGGACACTAAAGGCATTCCTGTGGTACAAATACAACATGGAGAGGAGAGCAGACTTTTCAATGGCTTCGAAATAGTTGCTCAAGCATAGATTTGCGCTATCGACCTCACCAAAATCTCAGATAAGGTGGCACCCGTTGTCATGACGCTACGAAACATAGGCTTCATACTGGGGTTGGGGCTAGGTAAGAACTTGTAAGGTCCCATAGATTTGGTTGAAGAAGTTAATCACAGAAGGATGTTTAGCCTTGGATACACCCTCACTCCCGAAGACAGAGCGGAACAGAAAAGGATAGAATTCCTCAAGAAAGTGAAGTTGCCATACAAGAAGCCTGAAATGCGGCCATACTACCTTTCTCTTAACAGTTACTTCATTAAGGAAGGTGAGGAGTTTTTGTGTTTTGAGTTCGTAAAACCATGGTTTGACCACACCGGCAAGTTGCAGAAAGGGTTCGAGATCTTCAGAGAGGTAGAGTTCGATCGGACTAACCTGATGCTGACTTACATGGAATACGACAAGAGCACGGGCAGAATCAAAACCATCAAGTACGAATATGCCACCAAAGTTGCAAGTGACTTGGCTGACCAGCTAGAATCCACAACCCTTGACAAGCCAGCAGCGGAAACCACAGAGACTCTGGGTTTGACTGAGACGTGGGACGGCCAAGATCTACTCCAACATCTGGGATATTTGGGGCTCGACGACGACATGGTAGCCACAATAGGGGATGAATCAGAGGACAATATTGACCCGAGGACATTGGTGAAGCCCATGGAAGGCAAGCTGAAAAACTGGTGCACACTCAGAGGTCCCATAGCTACTCCGGAATTTATTGTTGGGACGCTGGGGTTTACTCGATCTCCTACCACGCCTCCCGCAGCACTTCCTGTCATTTCCTTAAAATCCCCTCCCCCCGAGTCTAGTGTTTTGTCTTTTGAGTTCGAGTCTTCCTCTAAGTCTCACGTCTGAAGACTATGATCTTGTCGCAAACGCCTTCCTTTCGCCATGAATGAAACCCATGACCTTTCTGAGTATCCCTCCATAGCCACTCTTTTAACTGATAAATTAGCTAATAATCAACCTAATGATATACAATTAGTTAATAATGATTCATTAGAAGAGGCAGACACATACACGCTAAATGATGAGTATATTAGAGAAATTTCAGAACATGTTATCAATCAAAAGGAATCTCGAGCCCAAGCTGCCGATGAGGTGCTAACGTGTGTGAATTTGGGAACCAAAGCCGAGCCAAAGGAAACACAGATTGGGAGTTTTTTCAGCGGAGCCGAGAGGGAAGCATTGATTAAGCTACTCAAGGAGTACGTGGATGTGTTTGCATGGTCTTACTAGGACATGCCGGGGCTTGACAACTCGATCGTAGAGCACAGAATCCCGACAGCACCAGATGCCAAGCCAGTCAAGCAAAAGCTGCACCGTATTAAGCCAGAATGGTCCTTACAAGTGAAAGAAGAGATTGAGAAACTGCTCGGTGTAGGCTTCATCAGAGTGATCGAATACCCCACTTGGTTGTCCAACATCGTGGCCGTCAAGAAGTCCAATGGTAAGGTCTGAGTATGTGTAGACTTCAAATATCTCAACAAGGCTACTCCAAAAGATGACTTCCCGTTGCCCATTATCGACATGTTGGTGGACGTGACGGCCAATTTTGAAGTCAAGTCATTTGTAGATGGGTTCGCCGGCTATAACCAGATTAAGATGGCCGAGGAAGACCAAGAGAAGACAGCCTTTACTACTCCGTGGGGTACTTTCTGCTATACTGTCGTGCCATTTGGTTTACAGAACGCTGGGGCTACTTATCAAAGGGTAGTCACCGCTCTTTTTCATGACATAATCCATAAGGAGATCGAGGTATATGTGGACGATATGATCATACATTCAAAAGGATCCGATGGTCAACATCTAACAGATCTAAGGAAGTTCTTCAACAGCTTGAGAGAGCACGCCATGCGTTTGAACCCCGCCAAGCGTACGTTTGGTGTCAGTCGAGGGAAAGTGCTAGGTTACATGGTCACCGAGCATGGTATAGAAGCCGACCCGAGGAAGATTCAAGATATCTTGGAGATGCAACCTCCCCGCATGGAGACAGAAGTAAAAGGATTCATTGGACGCCTGCAATACATTAGTCGTTTCATCAACCAGCTGACCACCATCTGTGAGCCAATCTTCATGGTAATGAAAAAGACCGCCAACGTAGAATGGGATTATGAATGCCAGATGGCCTTTGAAAGGATCAAACAGTATTTGGTGAATACCCCAATCCTACGCCCGCCGCATAAGGAGAAACCGTTGCTACTGTACCTTACTGTGACGGACACCGCTATCGGAGCCATGTTAGCACAAGAAGCCAAAGATTCACGGATTGAAAGTGCAGTGTACTTTGACAGTTGGAAGTTACAAGGCAGCGAGCTCAACTACTCCGCACTCGAGAAGACCTGCGTAGGGTTAGTCTGGGTAGTGACAAATCTCAAGCATTACATGGTGTCTCATCCCATCTTGTTAGTATCAAAAATGGATCCCATCAAGTATCTGTTCGACAAACCCTCTCTCTCTATAAGGCTCGCCAAGTGGTTGGTATTATTGGGAGAATTTTACATCACCTGCGTGCCAAGAAAGGCAATTAAAGGGAGGGCATTGGCCGATCAACTCGCCGACTTCTGGAGCACAGAAGCAAGAGGGCCGGACCCCGAGTTTCTGGATGATGACATCTTCGCCATAGAACTCGACGAGTGTCACGACCCGAAAACCCGTCTCTATTTTCTAAAAATAAATATTTAATTATTTAGTTATGACTTAATTAATTATTTGAATTATTTATTTATTTGGATAATTATGTGTGCATTTTATGTTTCATAATAAATTATGTATAGCATTTTATTGGGTCATTGTGCTAGTATAGTATTGTCGCGACCCCGACCCCGCGGGCCCGGAGTACGCGAGCTGGACGTCGACTTAAACAAAAACTCTAAAATAATGAAGATAAAAATTTTCCTTTTATAACAAAAGATGATGACACAAAGTTTTGAAATCCAACTTGAACAACAAAATATAAACTAGTGTAAGCTCCATAAGCTTACACCCAAAATAATAAAATATACAAATTCTAATGACGTCAAGTTTGGTACAACTATTCCCAAAAAGGTTACACATTTATGTAATGTAAACCCACCAATAACAACTTTCCCAAAAATCTCAACCCTCGCGACGTCCTCCTCATGATCAGAGAGTCTAATCCTTTCCTCCTGGGGGGGGTTAAGGAAAAACAAAGATAAAAGAAAGGGGGTGAGATAAATCTCAATAAGTTACTAATGCAACTACATGACATGCTATGATGCAATAAGCAATAAACAATAATAAATATCACTTAGCACATAGCTTTTATCAACTAACAAATAGCAGCGGAAATAAACAAGTAACAAAGGATATTAGCCAAGGTTTTCCAACTGATAGAACCAAATAAAGGTCGCTGCGCAGCTTCAATAATCAACAATCAACATCTTCATAGTAGCATGAAAGCTTGAAGAGAAAACCCCCAGTACCGGAACCTATAATAATAAGGGGACAGTGGCACACAGTCAAAGCCCGATCAGAAGGTTTTGAATTGTTGAAACAATGAGGGAGCGCACGCCCCCTAGAAAATGGTGCGCGCGCCCTTCATGATCAGAAGGTTTTGTTAGCAAAAGGGAATAAGGGTGCGCACGCCTCCCCCAAGAGGGTGCGCGCGCCCCCTTGCCCGGAGGGGCAATTTCCGGCCAAAATTCCTGGGTTCTTCAAAATTTCCAACCAAAATCAAACCAAACCCAAATCTTCACCATTGCACGCCAAACTCAAGACTAACACTACCAATATGTAAACTAAAGTACCCACACCACTTGGAAGCCAAAAGAACTCCTAGAACATCATCTAGAGAACCTCAATCAAGGATGATTCAAATACCAAATTTTCACAAAAATGAACAAAATGTAAATCACTCCTAAATCTACCCAAGATGCAACAAATAGCATTCATATCATCAAATAAACATGGAGTAGCATTTCTAGCATAAAATAGGGGAAAAGCAACTTACCCGGATTTCTCAAAGTTGACGGAATTCGAATATTCTTAGCTTCCTACGATCCTATCGACGATCTAAACACATTTCATAAAATGAGCACCAAGAAAAGATGAGAGGAAGAGGATGAAGATGAAGAGAGAAGGGAGAGAGAAATCTTATCTTTTTCTTGGAGAGAGAGAGAGAGAGTTGCTGGGAATGGATTAGGGTGAGGAAGAGGTGAGGGAGAAGAGAGGGAGTAGGGAGATGATTATTTTAAAAAAAAACTTACAGTTAGACCCCCTCCCCACTAACTACACAAACTCTAATACTTCCTACTAACAACTAGGACCAAATAATACTACACTAGCACAAATGGCCCAAATAAAATGCTAGGCATAAATTATTATAACACATAAAATGCACACATAAATTATTAATTAAATAATAATTTAAACAATTAAATAAGAAATAAATAAATAATTAGATATTTATTATTAGAAAATAGAGACGGGTTTTCGGGTCGTGACAAGTATTATTTGGTCTTAGTTGTTAGAAAGGAGTATTAGAGTTTGTGTAGTTAGTGGAGGAGGGGGTCTAAGTGTAAGTTTTTGAAAATAATTCATCCTCTCCCTACTCCCTCTCTTTCACCCTCACACTCCAACTCCCATTCCCAGCATACTCTCTCTCCTTGGTTTGGGTAAGTTTTATTCTCTCCCTTCTCTCTTAAATCTAGCTATCTTCCCCTCATTATCTCTCATTTCTCATAACTTGAAACATGTTTAGATCGTCGATAGAATCGTAGGAAGCTAAGAAATTTTGAGTTCCGTCACCTTTGAGAAAAATCCGGGTAAGTTGCTTTTCCCCCATTTTTATGCTAAAGTGTTCATTTCATGTTTATATAATGCTTTAGTTGATACATTTGATGTTTGAATAAGTTTGGGATTTATTTGGAATTTATTTTGGTTTTTGGTTTGAAATGGTGATTGTTATGAATGTTGGGTTTGAATCTTGGTTTGGGGTTATATATGATGTTGATTAGGTCCCCTTTCAGCCTAGATGTTGTTTTGATTGATTGTTGAACTTGTGGAAAGAGTTGATTTTGAGTATTTAGGATGGGTGAGATTTGGGTTGAAAATGGAAGAACCCAGCTGATTCTCTGCCCAGTCCGTCGACCAGGCGCCCGCCTACCTGGATTTTCCTGCGGCTAAACCTTCTGGGCAAATGAGCGCCCGCTCGACCCCTACCGTGCGCCCGCCCGCCCCCTGTTCTGGAAAATCTACTTTTTGCTTGTTTAAGACTAGGTGGCTTCCTATTTTAGGTTTTATTCTTCTAATTAACCTAAGTTAACAGCGTGGAACACTTTATTAATTGGAATTGGTTCCTTTGTGAATAAATATGTTATGAGATTTGATTAAGTACCGTTTTGGGAATGTTAGACATCTTTGATGTGTTGTTTGGATTGGTTTACCTTTGTGGTGATTTATTTGGAATGGTTCCCTACTTCGGAATCATTAGTTATTTATCGTGCTAGTATTTTATTACTTAGCCTTTACTTGAAAGTCCAGCTGGTATTTGTGTCGTGTTTGGGCGATGCAAAACATTATGATGGCACAAGCCAAGTCTATTATGATGTTGACCATTGTTTTACCCCATTATTCCCCTCCTCCAGATTGGCCTTAGATGTGAGATGAGCTAGCCCCTTTGTGAGAATTTTAGCTATTGGGTTTGGGCTTTGACTGTGTGTCACTGTCCCCTTATTATTATTGGTTCCGGTACCGGGGGTTTTCTCTTCAGCTTTCATGCTACTATGAAGATGTTGATTGTTGATTATTGAAGCTGCGCAGCGACCTTTATTTGGTTCTATCAGTTGGGAAACCTTGGCTAATATCCTTTGTTACTTGTTTATTTCCGCTGCTATCTGTTAATTGATAAATGCTATGTGCTAAGTGATATTTAATATTGTTTATTGCTTATTGCATCATAGCATGGCATGTAGTTGCATTAGTAACTTATTGAGATTTATCTCACCCCCTTTATTTTATCTTTGTTTTTCCTTAACCCCCCCTCCCCAGGAGGAAAGGATTAGACTCGCTGATCACGAGGAGGACATCGCGAGGGTTGAGCTTTTTGGGCAAGTTGTTATTGGTGGGTTTACATTACATAAATGTGTAACCTTTTTGGGAATAGTTGTACCAAACTTGACGTCATTAGAATTTGTATATTTTATTATTTTGGGTGTAAGCTTATGGAGCTTACACTAGTTTATATTTTGTTGTTCAAGTTGGATTTCAAAACTTTGTGTGATCATCTTTTGGTATAAAAGGAAATTTTTATCTTCATTATTTTAGAGTTTATTGTTTAAGTCGACGTCCAGCTCGCGTACTCCAGGCCCGCGGGGTCGGGGTCGCGACAGTTGGTATCAGAGCTATGGTTTAGCTCTAAGTATAAGTAGGTGGACTAGTATGACTTAGGAGGGTAGTTGTGTTCAGAGTGAGTAACGGTGGATGTTTTATGCAGGTAATTGTTCCCAATGGCTAGAAGAAGAACGGGTGAAAGTTCTAGTGGGGCTCAGAATCAGAATGATCTTCGGGAAGAGAACCGTGTTATGTTCCAAGGCATGTTTGAGGCGGCCATGAAGGCAATTCATGACCAAGGGCCAAGAGAGGAGCATGTGGCACCTCCGCGATACGGGTTGGAACAATTTTTGAAATTAAAACCAAGGGAGTTCGATGGCGAGCCCGATGTGAAGAAGGCCGAACTATGGATTGAGTCTATGGAGAAAATTTATGATGTGTTTGGGTGCACGGACGAGGATAGGGTCCGGTTTGCGGCTTATAAATTGGTTGGGGCCGCGGAACACTGGTGGAAGACACTCAAAGCTAGTTGGGATGCCACTCTTGTCCCTTATTCTTGGGAATTGTTTGTACGGAAGTTCAAGGAGCATTTCATCCCTCTAGTTGACCAGAACCGTAAGGAGATCGAGTTTCTAAGCTTGGAGCAAGGCTTGTCAACGGTAGCGCAGTACTCGGCTAAGTTCACAGAATTAGCCCGGTATTGTGACTATCTTGTGAGGACCGAAGAATAGAAAGGTATGAGATTCATCCGGGGTTTGAAGACTTCTATCCGTACTCAACTTATAGCACAAAGGATTCAAATTTATCAGGATGCGGTGGATCGAGCCTACTTGATAGAGCAAGATATAAGGGAGCATAAGAAGAAGGTCGAGGTGACTAACACTAGCAAGCAGGGAGGGCAGAGCAAGCCACAAACCCGTTCAGATAACCGAGGTAATTTTGGGGGACAATCTCAGTCCCGAGGGCAACCAAACCCAAGGAACCCGGGCACTACTTCCGGGAACCAAGGGGACCAACATAGGAGACTTTGTTCCTATTGCCAAAAGGAAGGTCATTCAGAGGACCGGTGTTGGCAGAAACAGGGCAAGTGTACCAATTGTGGTCAAATGGGGCATTTTACAAGGGATTGTACTAGAGGCAGGGGTCAACCGACTGGGGTAGGAGCTGGTGCTCCACAGGGTCAGAAAAGAGATGCTGCGGGGAAGCCCAAGGTCCAAGGAAGGGTATTTTCCATGAATCAACAACAAGCTACCGATGATCCTTCTGTTATTGGAGGTATTGTTTCTGTGTCTAATGTGAGCGCTCGTGCGTTAGTAGATCCAGGATCATCACATTCTTACATATCTGTGCAATTTAATTCTTTGCTAAATGCTGCATTTGAGTCTTTACCTTATGTGCTAGAGGTGTCGAACCCTATAGGAGAATGTTTGGTGACCGATAGAGTATTTCGTGCTTGTGATGTGCTTATATGTGGTCGTGTCTTGTGTGCGGACTTGGTAGTCCTTCCGATTCAAGACTTTGATGTTATTTTGGGTATGGATTGGTTGAGCAAGTTTCATGCTTCTTTTGATTGTCGTGAGAAATTTGTTACTTTTTCTATTCCTAATATGCCTAAATTTGTTTTTGAGGCTATGCCTTTGGGTAGGAATATTCGTATCATTTCTTATGTGAAAGCTAGGAGATTGGTGCATCGTGGTTGTGAGGGGTACTTGGCTAGTGTGCTTGATACTAGGAAAGAATCCCCTAGTTTGGAGAGTGTTCGGGTAGTTAGAGAATTTCCCGATGTTTTCTCTTCTGAATATGATATGCCTCCCGATCGTGAGATAGAGTTTTGTATAGACCTTTTTCCAGGTACGGCTCCGATTTCAAAGGCACCGTATAGGTTGTCTCCCGCAGAGTTGAAGGAACTAAAGGTTCAGTTGCAAGAGTTGCTTGATCAAGGGTTTATCCGCCCTAGTGTTTCCCCGTGGGGAGCACTGGTTTTGTTTGTGCGGAAGAAAGACGGTTCTTTGAGACTGTGTATTGATTACCGAAAGTTGAATCAGGTTACAATGAAGAACAAGTATCCTCTACCTCACATTGATGATTTATTTGATCAGCTTCAAGGGTCCGTGGTGTTTTCTAAACATGATTTAAGGAGTGGGTACCATCAGTTGAAGATTCGATCGGAGGATATTCCGAAGACTGCTTTTCGCACCCGCTATGGTCATTACGAGTTCTTGGTTTTGCCGTTTGGCTTGACTAACGCGCCTGTCGTGTTTATGGATTTGATGAACCGGGTTTTCCATCCTTATCTTGATTCGTTCGTGGTGGTCTTCATCGACGACATTCTTGTCTACTCTAAATCTCGAGAGGAGCACGAGCAACACTTGAGGACAGTTTTATCCATTCTTGCGAGGGAGCAGTTGTTTGCAAAGTTTAGTAAATGCGAATTTTGGCTCGAGAAGGTTTCATTTCTGGGTCATGTTATTTCTAAAGATGGGATTTCTGTGGATCCTTCAAAGATAGAAGCCATAGTGGATTGGAAGAGACCCGAGACAGTGACCGAGATCAAAAGTTTTCTGGGCTTAGCCGGGTATTACAGAAGGTTTATAGAAGGGTTTTCGAGGATTGCTACTCCGATGACTCAGTTGACCCGGAAGGATGTACCGTTTGTGTGGAGTGAAAAATGTCAAAATAGCTTTGATGAATTAAAGAAGAGAAAAACTACGGCTCCTATTCCTGCGTTACCAAATGGAAATGATGACTTAGTGATTTACAGTGATGCTTCGAAAGAGGGTTTGGGTTATGTTTTGATGCAGAATGGGAAAGTAATTGCTTATGCTTTGAGGAAGTTGACCCCTAGTGAACAGAATTACCCTACTCATGATATGGAGTTGGCTACGATAGTTTTTGCGTTGCATAAGTGGAAGCATTACCTATACGGAGCGAAGTTTGAGATTTTTACCGATCACAAGAGTTTGAAATACCTCTTCTCTCAAAAGGAATTGAACAACCGACAGCGTCGATGGATGGAACTTTTGAAGGACTATGATGGTAAGATATCCTATCATCCCGGGAAAGCAAATGTTGTAGCCGATGCGATTAGCAGAAAATCTTATGTGGCTTCGATGGTGATTCGTGAATGGAAATTGCTAGAGGATGCTCGAGATTGGCGTCCCCAAGAGTCGAAACGTGGAGCTATTTTTGCGAACCTTAATGTATTTCCCACATTAATTCAACAAATAAAGGATACTCAGAAGGATGACCCAGAGTTGAAGAAGATTATGGATAATGCTCGGGATAGACAGTGTGTGGACTTCCAGCTTGACTCCGAGGGAGTGTTGACTTACCGTAGCAGATTGTGTGTGCCGAATATCGGTGGGATTAAATAGCGAGTTCTTGATGAGGGTCACAAATCCCGGTATACCATTCATCCCGGGAGTACGAAGATGTATCAGGATTTAAAACAGCAATTTTGGTGGATTAACATGAAGAGGGAGATTGCGGATTATGTATCGAAGTGTTTGACCTGTCAACAAGTTAAAGCAGAGCATCAAAGACCCGCAGGTCTACTTCAGCCTCTTGAGATCCCCGAGTGGAAGTGGGAACACATTACGATGGATTTTGTAACCGGACTACCCAGGACTCGAAGGAGGTTCAATGCAGTTTGGGTGATTGTGGACAGGTTGACTAAATCTTCTCATTGCTTGCCCATTGACATTTCCTATTCGATGGAAAAACTTGCGAATTTGTATATTCATGAGATTCTCAGACTACATGGTGTTCCAGTAAGTATTGTGTCAGACAGAGATCCCAGGTTTACATCCCGATTTTGGCAAGCGTTACAAAAGGCTTTGGGTACCGATTTGAGGTTTAGCACCGCATTTCATCCTCAGACTGACGGTCAGTCTGAAAGAACCATTCAGATTCTCGAGGATATGTTACGGGCTTGCACAGTTGACTTTCTAGATTCGTGGGATACCCATCTACCGCTTGCAGAGTTTGCCTACAATAATAGTTATCAGTCGAGTATTCAGATGGCACCGTATGAGGCTTTGTATGGGAGGAAATGTCGGTCACCTATTTGTTGGGACGAGGTTGGGGAAGCAAAACTGTGGGGTGTTGACATGGTTCAGGACTCGGTGGAAAAGGTTAAAATTATTCGGGATCGATTGAAGACGGCCCAGAGTCGACAGAAGAGCTATGCTGACCACCGAAGACGTGATCTTAATTTTCAGACCGGAGATTTTGTGTTCTTGAAGGTGTCTCCGAAGGTTGGTTTCCGAAGGTTCGGGAAGAAGGGTAAATTAGCTCCGAGGTTTGTTGGACCGTTTGAGATTTTGGGGAAAGTGGGACTTCTAGCATATCGTCTTGCGTTACCATCTTCTTTGGACCGGTTACATAATGTTTTTCACGTTTCTATGCTTCGTAAGTATGTTCATGATCCATCTCACGTGCTACCGAGGGTACCGGAGGATATAGAGCCCGACATGACTTACGAAGAACGACCGGTTCGAATCCTCGATTCTAAAGTCCAAGAGTTGAGAAGCAAAAGCATTCCGTTGGTTAGAGTTCTTTGGAGGAATCACAATGTTGAGGAATCGACTTGGGAGCTTCGAGAGGAGATGGAGCGTAAATATCCGTGGCTTTTTAATTCGGGTAAGTCTCGTTAAAATTCGGGTCGAATTTTCTTTAAGGGGGAGTGAATGTCACGACCCGAAAACCCATCTCTATTTTCTAATAATAAATATTTAATTATTTAGTTTTGACTTAATTAATTATTTGAATTATTTATTTATTTGGATAATTATGTGTGCATTTTATGTTTCATAATAAATTATGTATAGCATTTTATTGGGTCATTGTGCTAGTGTAGTATTATTTGGTCTTAGTTGTTAGAAGGGAGTATTAGAGTTTGTGTAGTTAGTGGAGGAGGGGGTCTAAGTGTAAGTTTTTGAAAATAATTCATCCTCTCCCTACTCCCTCTCTTTCACCCTCACACTCCAACTCCCATTCCCAGCATACTCTCTCTCTCCTTGGTTTGGGTAAGTTTTCTTCTCTCCCTTCTCTCTTCAATCTAGCTATCTTCCCCTCATTATCTCTCATTTCTCATAACTTGAAACATGTTTAGATCGTCGATAGAATCGTAGGAAGCTAAGAAATTTCAAGTTCCGTCACCTTTGAGAAAATCCGGGTAAGTTGCTTTTCCCCCATTTTTATGCTAAAGTGTTCATTTCATGTTTATATAATGCTTTAGTTGATACATTTGATGTTTGAATGAGTTTGAGATTTATTTGGAATTTATTTTGGTTTTTGGTTTAAAATGGTGATTGTTATGAATGTTGGGTTTGAATCATGGTTTGGGGTTATATATGATGTTGATTAGGTCCCCTTTCAGCCTAAATGTTGTTTTGATTCATTGTTGAACTTGTGGAAAGAGTTGATTTTGAGTATTTAGGATGGGTGAGATTTGGGTTGAAAATGGAAGAACCCAGCTGATTCTCTGCCCAGCCCGTCGACCAGGCGCCCGCCCGGGCTTATCCAGGCGCCCGCCTACCTGGCTTTTCCTGCGGCCAAACCTTCTGGGCAAATGAGCGCCCGCCCGACCCCTACTGCGCGTCCGCCCGCCCCCCTGTTCTGGAAAATCTACTTTTTGCTTGTTTAAGACTAGGTAGCTTCCTAGTTTAGGTTTTATTCTTCTAATTAACCTAAGTTAACAGCGTGGAACACTTTATTAATTGGAATTGGTTCCTTTGTGAATAAATATGTTATGAGATTTGATTAATTACCGTTTTGGGAATGTTAGACATCTTTGATGTGTTGTTTGGATTCGTTTACCTTTGTGGTGATTTATTTGGAATGGTTCCCTACTTCGGAATCATTAGTTGTTTATCGTGCTAGTATTTTATTACTTAGCCTTTACTTGAAAGTCCAGCTGGTATTTGTGTCGTGTTTGGGCGATGCGAAACATTATGATGGCACAAGCCAAGTCCATTATGATGTTGACCATTGTTTTGCCCCATTATTCCCCTCCTCCAGATTGGCCTTGGATGTGAGATGAGCTAGCCCCTTTGTGAGAATTTTAGCTATTGGTTTTGGGCTTTGACTGTGTGTCACTGTCCCCTTATTATTATTGGTTCCGGTACCGGGGGTTTTCTCTTCAGCTTTCATGCTACTATGAAGATGTTGATTATTGAAGCTGCGCAGCGACCTTTATTTGGTTCTATCAGTTGGGAAACCTTGGCTAATATCCTTTGTTACTTGTTTATTTCCGCTGCTATCTGTTAATTGATAAATGCTATGTGCTAGGTGATATTTATTATTGTTTATTGCTTATTGCATCATAGCATGGCATGTAGTTGCATTAGTAACTTATTGATATTTATCTCACCCCCTTTCTTTTATCTTTGTTTTTCCTTAAACCCCCCCCCCAGGAGGAAAGGATTAGACTCGCTGAACACGAGGAGGACGTCGCGAGGGTTGAGCTTTTTGGGCAAGTTGTTATTGGTGGGTTTACATTACATAAATGTGTAACCTTTTTGGGAATAGTTGTACCAAACTTGACGTCATTAGAATTTGTATATTTTATTATTTTGGGTGTAAGCTTATGGAGCTTACACTAGTTTATATTTTGTTGTTCAAGTTGGATTTCAAAACTTTGTGTTATCATCTTTTGGTATAAAAGGAAATTTTTATCTTCATTATTTTAGAGTTTATTGTTTAAGTCGACGTCCAGCTCGCGTACTCCGGGCCCGCGGTGTCGGGGTCGCGACAACGAGAAATGGCAATTGTTCTTTGATGGAGCTGCAAACAAGCGAGGGAATGGGGTCGAACTCCTAATCATTGATCCGAAAGATGAACACACCCCCATAGCAATCAGATTGAACTTCTCAACAACCAACAACGCTGCCGAGTACGAGGCATGTATAGCTGGATTAGAAGCCGTGCTAGAGTGCAACGTAAAGGAGATGGAGGTGTACGGAGACTCCGCCTTGATCATTAACCAAACAGCAAAGAAGTGGAAAACTATTGACCCCCATTTGCAGCCCCATTTGCAGTAGTACCAAGCCTACATGGATGAGTTGATAGCACAATTCAAGGAGGTCACCTTCCATTACTTACCGCGAGACAGAAACAGGTTTGCAGACGCTCTAGCGATACTAGCGTCCTTGGTTGAAATTCCTGAGGGGAGATCAATCAAACCATTCAGAATTAGGTGTAGAGAGAATCCCGCCTATTGCTGCGAAATCCAAGTCGAGTCAGAGATAAACAATGATCAATGGTAAGTCCAAGTATACAAATTCCTTAAACACGGAGAAACCTCCTTCAAGGGAGATATGAAGGCCAAGAGTTTGCAAGCACTCAAGAGGTTGGCCGGACAGTTCGTACTACTGGATGACACCTTGTACAAGAGACACTACAATGGGTTGCTACTTTTGTGTGTTGACAACAAGAAGGCTAATGCAATAATGGAGGAAGTACACAACGGTTTGTGCGGACCTCACATGAATGCAAGGATGCTTAGACAGAAAATTACTCGCTTGGGCAATTACTGGATTACAATGGAGACAGACTGCATTCAATGGGTCCGATGGTGTCATAAGTGACAAGTATGCTGAAACTTGAATCTCCTCCCACCACATGAATTGTACAGTTCCACCACTCCTTGGCCGTTTGCTACATGGGGAATAGACATCATTGGGAAAGTCACGCCACCCGGCAGCAATGGTCATGAATTCGTTCTTGTGGCAGTTGACTACTTCACGAAGTGGGTAGAGGCTCAGTCTTACAAAGTGTTAAACTCCCAGAAGGTGGCACAATTTATCAAAGAGAACATCATATGTCGGTATGGGGTCCCCAATCTCATCATATCCGATAAAGGCAGTCATTTTGAAGTCGAATGTGCCCCTTTACTCACAAAGTTCAGAGTCGAACGAAAGAAATCTTCCCCGTACTATCCTCAGACCAATGGCGCAGTCAAGGCGGCCAACAAGACAATAGAACAGATAATTCGTAAAATGGCTTTACGAGGATGAGATTGTCCCGAGAAGTTACCATTAGCACTTTGGGGATACAGAACGTCAGTCCGCACCGCTACCGGTGAAACCCCTTATGCCTTAACATATGGCATAGAAGCAGTGCTCCCCGTTGAGTTAGAAATACCATCCTTGAGAGTCTTACTTGAAAATCAAGTGAATAAGGTAGAATGGCTCCGCAGTCGTCATGATCAGCTGGCCACGCTTGACGAACGTAGATTGAAAGCTATGGAACATATTCGAGCTTATCAAAAGAGAACCGCAAAAGCCTTCAATAAATGGGTCAAGCCCGTCGACATAAAAGAAGGAGACTTGGCGCTGAAGGCACGACTACCTAACGAGTTCAACCCCCTTAGGAAGTGGGCCCCTACTTGGACCGGCCCATTTGTAGTACATAAAAGGAGGAGCAGTCAAGATGGCAGATTTGGATGGCAACCCGTTCAAGGAACCGGTCAACCTCAGCAAGCCCCTTCTAAAAAAATAAAATAAAATAAATCAATATATATATATATATATATATATATATATATATGTGCAAAAGAATCCCGATAGGCTGAAAACCCGCAAAGGGCGGTCTATGCAAAAAAAAGGGTGCGTACAAAGCTCGCTAGACTGAAAGCCCGCAAGGGCGGTCTAGGCAAAATTAGAGCATCCCCCCTTCTATCTTCCCTTTCTTAAAATAGTTCTAGTCTAACTGGAATGAACTACGATGACCTGAGCCCCTTAGTCCTACTTGTAAAAGGGGAACGTAGGCAGCCTTTCAAAGGTGCGGTTTAAAAAATAAATAAACATCCAAATTTGGCCATGAAACAATAAGAGAAGAATATGTGTTTTCTAAAGCAAAAACTTTTATTTCCACAATCATTGCACATTACACTTATTCGATGAGTCTATGCTCGATTAAACTTGCGACTACATAACCTGTTATGAAATTAACTAAACTAAAATAAAATGAAATTAAAACTAATGTGTTTGCAATGGCTGTGGGCGGATACTCGGGACTACTCCTTAGCCTTCGTTGTGCCATCGGTCTCTTTCTTCTTGCGTAGTCCTCGGCGAATTTTCTTCTTGTCAGGCTTCTCACAAAATCTAGCCTCAAAGGCGCTAACACCCTTGGTCTTACCTTGGACGATCTCCCTAGTCTTTCTCTTCCTCGGAGTCACCGTTCCATTTCTGTCCTCATTAACGATATTCTTCCCTTTTCGCCTCTCAAAAGCCGACGCCTCTTTCATCCTCAAAGAGACACTCGAAGCACAGGATCCAAGTATAGAGCCCCTTAAGTTCTCTAGAGTCTGGTTCATGTCCCCCAGTCTCTCCTCGTACCATGTCAAATATTCTCGTGATAAGTAGGTGTTGTGGGAGCGTGAAAGGAAGGTCACACACGAAAAACCAGCCATCCCCCATATTTGAGAAAGAAGGATCAAGACACTAGCATCCAAGAAGAGAACTCTGAGAGGAAACGGCACCAGCTCCTCATCCCAAGGCATTCTTCACTAGCAAAGTCGATCTGGGTAGGGAAAAAGATCAAAGCAAATAGGCACAATGCAAAATGGTCTAGAGCAAAGTCAGAAGTGACGTCCATATGCATAAAATGCTCTAGTATCCAAGAGAGGTCCACGTGCTTGGCTCTAACATACTTACCAAGGTCATCCACGGTCACACCGAAAGTTACCAACCTTCTCTCCAATGAAACAGATTCAAAAGACAAGGTTATCTCTTTTCTCTCACCACCACCACAAAGAGCCATGAAATCTTCGTAGGTGGGTGTTATCTCATTGTAAGAAAAGTTGAAGACATGGTTGTTTTTGTCCCAAAACTTGGCACTAGCACACAAAAGATTCATGTTCGTGTTCATATAAGAAAGTGACCAAAGGCACTTTATGCCAAAACGTTCATTAAATTTGTCGTGGCAAGAGTCAGGAATTTTGCTAATCCACTTCTCTAAGGCTGTAGTGTAAGCTCCTCTTTCAAGCCTTGTGATCCTAGCATGATGATCCATCGAAGGTACAACAAAAGTTGATATTCAGATAAGAAAAAGAGCCAAAACTGCTGTTTGTGCGGCTCTACGACCGTTCAAACCCTATTTAAATAGGTTTCGGATTTCAACTCTTGCCAGAAAAAGGAAAAGAAAAGGCAGTGCAAACCTTTGCCACGCGGCCATCTTCGCCCTTGGCCACGCGGCCATCTCCGTACTGGGCCAGGCGGCCATCTCCGCCCTTGACCACGCGGCCATCTTCGCCCCATGAAGAAATTTTAGCTCCGTCCCCAAGCTTGTTTACTCCCACACCGCAACAGATCCCATGCAGAATCTATGAATATGTACGTACCCATCCCCATGGCTCATGCATTGTATAAAATTGGAAAAATATAAATAACTAGTTTGTACAAATAAGTTGAATTAATCTCATTAGCTTAGTACGTAAATTCTTTGCATACATTTTAAATATCTAGTACATATCTGTCTATACTACAACTAATAATGCAGGAGAGAAATAAAGTGGCCCCGGCTAATCTGAATCCTCCTCGGTAGCATCCCGCCACTGTGTCGAACGACGCGAGCCACTAGCACTCGAGCTCCGTCCCCGGACTGCCCGTCCACCAGTATGAGAAGACCCAGCCTTGGCAGGACAGCGCTCTCGACGCTGTGGTATGACAACATCCTCCCTCTGGTAGGTGCAAGAATGATACGCCTCTCTCAATAAGCGTATAAGGATGTTCTCCCGCCGAACAGATCAGACATATACCTCCCGAGTCACCTAGAGAAGTCAGAAATAATTAATAATGATCAGAGAGGCAAAAGTGTGTGCATGGGATAAATCTGAAGCAGAGTGATAAACCATACCCCAGCATCAGGCGGTGGAACAAAGAGGCATGTCAACCAAAGGCTGACTCCACACAACATAGCGGCCGAGCTCGATCCCTCTCCTGACAACATCCTAACCCGTACCTGTGGGCTGATCAAGTGCGTTCGCACAAAGCCATCATAGTCATCACTGCCCTGGTAGTGCTCCGCCGGAGTCGGAGTCAAGAAGGTCCTCAAGCTAGCAGGACGAAGCAAGTCCCGAGGAGGATCATGGGGAACCCAAGGCACTATACCAGCCCTATATTGACGAGCAACCCGCTCACCAAGATACATGGAATCTCCGCTAAGGCCCACTAGCAGAACCCGAGAAGCCGTCAACTCAGTAGCATAGCCAACAGAAAATTCAGTAGCCTCACTCCATGGATAGAACCTTACCCCAACAGGCGTGGTCCTAGTGAACACTCTCCTCAGATCAGCAGCATCCACAGTCCTCCTGTCCTTGGATTTCCTAGGCACTTACCTATTGCTCTTGCTCCAAAAGGACATGATAGGAACAGCCTTGTTATCGGCTATCTCCAGCTGAAAAGGGGTGACACCAAAGATCTCATACACCCTCACCTGTGCATACAGTAAAGGGAGGTGATTCAGAAATATGTGCTACAATCCGAAATTAGGCCGAACAGACAAGAGAATAATAAAGAATGTACCTCGAAGGCAAACTGGAACCCATCAAATACCGACAAGCTAGCCCTCGAGCAGTAATCCAAAGACCGGTATATCTCAGCTAAACCGGCTCCTCCCCAAAAAATCTCGCTTACTTGAGACAAATCTTCCAAAGCCCCCAACAGCGAGTACCTATAAATGGTAGCCCCACTGGGAAACATGATATATGAGAAGCTGTACCACAAAAACAGTTGGACCAGGTAGTCCAAATCATACTCCCCTCTCTTAAAGGCTTCTATAGCTGACACCACAACTCTCGGAAAACCTGTATCACTGCCGACACCTTCAAAGTATCCCCGATCATACAGATAGACTCAAAAAAGGGACCAAATCCCATAGCCACGATCCGAGCACGCAAGCTGCCTGGACCCTCCGGTAGAGATGCCCACAATTGACCCACAGTCATGGTGGACCCGCGAGCCTTAATTCTCTACAGGTAAACACAGCAAAGGTACGTTACTTTTCTAGCAGATTATATTTCATACTCAAATATGCGCGTATTTATATTTCGAGTAAAAATCAGGGTAATACGAAAACTGAAAGAGGTCAAATCCGAAATTTACCTCCCTCGTCTCCAGAAGACCCTTGGACCAATAATGATCCAAATCTTTGTAGAAGTCGTAGTCATGATCGAAAGTCGACTTCAAGAGGCCGTCCTGAAAATTTCGAGTCACCGCCCTCGTCCTCAATCCGCCCCGTTGCAGCATTTACGCTGCTGGGCCCCCCGCATTTGGGTCCATTTCTGCATTTTCTCCACCTAAAGGATCCTCATTTCCTCCTTCTCGGTGCCCGTGCTTCGGTGGCACAAAACCACCATAATCCACAAAACCTCCACCCATACCGAGCATATCGTCAATCCATTGCCCCGCCATGGCTTCAAATATGTGAAAGGGAGTTCTCAAAATCAACAATAGAAGTTTTCTCTCTCTAAACTCGCCCTTTCTCTCTCTAGAACTCGAAGAAGAAGAAGGAAGAGGAAGAAGAAGAAGAAGATCTGGCGTTGTGACCAAGAATCTGGTCTGACCAGAGACATGGCCACATGGCCAAGATCGCTCCGAGTCATATCAGCCGTCCTCATATCTCATACATTCGAACTTTTCGATGCGATTACCGAAACCCGACCATTTCTACTTCGCGTGCACCCCAGCATTTGCTTAGGACCATTGTGGTTACGGAGACTCTCCCGTCTTTATGTCATGAATGTTCTAGTTCTATCGTGATTTGCAGAAACACATCCGTTTCTAATTGCGTAAGTTCCAGCATTTGTTTTTTTATTATCGCGATTTACAGAAACCCGTCCGTTTCTAATTGCGTAAGTTCCAGGATTTGTTATTTTATTATCGCGATTTGTAGAAACCCGTCCGTTTCTAATTGCGTAAGTTCCGCCAATTGCCATTCTTATCTTGGGATTACTTAGACCTTGCCGTCTTTATATCTCACACCATTCTTGTTCGTATCTCCGAACTAAGACCGGCTTGATTCCTCTGAGGATACGTAGGAAGCCTGAAAAGGTTCAGCCACCCGACCGACGTGGTCATTTCTCATTCCCCAGCAAGATTTCCTTCATGAAAATTATCCCCAGCGAGAAGGCATAACTCCCATCAGAGGACCATCGTTCGTAACTTTCCCTAGCAGATTCGAACTACGTTCGGCTTGATTCCCTGTGGGATACGTAGGTCACCTAAAAAGGTTCATCCATTTGACCTCTTTTCCATACACGCGAGAGTTATTCATCATCCTTCTTTCGTTTCGAAACTCATGTTTCAGAACGGATCCTTCTTTTTATCGTCGACCCCCCATTGCCTTGCAAGAAGCGTCGCCGAGGGGCTACTGTTAGTACCCGGTCTGAAAAATGAGTTTATTAGGGCTTTCCCAAATATACAAGGACTTTATAGGAATTAGAAACCTTACAAAGAATTGTTCCGGATTCCCAAAATATAGCTCAATATTCTAAAATGTACCAAAAATGACCAAAATAGGGTTTCCTTGTTTAAAATCAAACCCTAGCTTAACAATCACGTCAGTCTGGAAGGATGGCCACGCGGCCACATCCGCCCTTGGCCACGCGGCCACATCCGACCTTGGCTACGCGGCCATGTTCGCCTCAGACAATCCCAGCCGTCTGATCCCTCCCTCAGTTCACTATATAAAGGCTCCCTTCCCTCATAATTAAAGGTCCGGATTTTGATCAATCTTAAGCTCCACTAAGTGACGAATTTGCTCTCTAATTAAGCATTTCAAGCACCCAAGAACACTCTCAAGAATCCCAAGAAGATCTAGGTTTATTTCTTGCCAACATAGGTAAGTTTTCTAACTTTTTCTTCATGTTCTTGCCATGTTCTTAGTGTAGATCCATAATACTCATGTTCCTTGCATGTTTATTCATATGTTCATCATATTATTCATATGTTCATAATATGTTCTTCGCATGTTCTTCATGTTCTTAGATTAAAACCTTATTTATGCCATATTTAGAGTTGTGATCTTCATGTTAACATGTTATTTCATAAGCCGATGATGATCTAGGGTTCATCAACCCGAACATGATCTAGGAACTATTTCTAAACCCTAATATTTAGGTAATTCCCCCTCATTATGCATGATCCCGATTCTCCTGTCTATTCTAAATTCTTCTCGAACTACGCTGACCTGAGCTTCTCACATTGAGAGGAACGTAGGCAATCTTTGGATTCGGTCTCAAACACATTACACACAACATGCACCCTGATAGAAAGACCGATCATTCGTGCAATAGGAGTGATAACGCTTAATATTCTTCTCTTGTTGTAATTTGACCCTCGAACCCATTAACATGCTTTTTCTCAATGTTTTGGTTATAATTAAAACGGCGTGGCGACTCTCATATTTTAATGTTTCTATGAATATTTCCCTTTGTTACTAATAATTATTGCAAGATACACCCTATGCGTCGCTTCATCGGAAAGGGGTATTCACACTAAGCTTCAAAAGAACTTCAAATACTTCCTAGAGAATCCCTTGGAAATGCCTTGAAAGTATTTTGTGTAGAGTTTTCTTAATAATAAAAAGTCCTCCCCTTTAAAGGTGAATTAGAGGGGTTTATAAAGGTGTAAAACTGGTGTTTTTGGTGCCAAAACGAGGTCACAAAGAAATCATTCCCGGGCAAAATCATGTAAAATGAACAAGGGAGGGATTCTTGGATAGAAATCTGTAACTGCCGCCCAGAGGCGCGCGCCTCCTGCCTTGGTGGCGGGACACGCGCGCTTCTGTGCCCTACTGGTGGAGCGCGCGACTTCAATATGGATATTTTGACAGAATGGACTAGAAAGTCAGCCCTGTTATTCAGTTTGGTCCCTAGACTTAACGAAGTCAGTCAAGAACTTAACAAAAGTAACAGAAACTAATGAGAAACACTTAAATTAGGGAGAAACACAAGATCAACCGTGCAATCGGGGTGAGCGTTCCAAGGCAGGGTGTCTACAGAGCCCCTCAACGATGTGGATTTCAAAGAAAAATGCGCCATGAAAGAAAGTACACCCGCCGAGGACATCACTAAGAAAAATCAAAGACTCGATGAAAGCAGGAATTTGAATTTGTGAGAGATAGAGGTGCGCTCCCTGTGTGAGAGGCTTTTGTTGATAGAGGAGGTGGCATGATCCGTTTGTAAATCCGCTGGTTGAATCCGTTAGTAAATCCATTGAATGAGTCTGTTTGCGAACCCTGTTGACGAATCCGTTAGTGAATCCGCTTGATGAATCCGTTAGTGAATCCATTGAATGAGTCCGTTTGTGAACCCTGTTGAAGAATCCGTTAGTGAATCCGCTTGATGAATCCGTTAATGAATCCATTGAATGAGTCCATTTGTGAACCCTGCTGACGAATCTGTTAGTGAATCCGCTTGATGAATCCGTTAGTGAATCCATTGAATGGGTCCATTTGTGAACCCTGTTGACAAATCCGTTAGTGAATCCGCTTAATGAATCTGTTAGTGAATCCATTGAATGAGTCCGTTTATGAACCCTGTTGACGAATCCGTTAGTGAATCCGCTTGATGAATCCGTTAGTGAATCCATTGAATGAGTCCGTTTGTGAACCCTGTTGAAGAATCCGTTAGTGAATCCGCTTGATGAATCCGTTAATGAATCCATTGAATGAGTCCGTTTGTGAACCCTGCTGACGAATCTGTTAGTGAATCCGCTTGATGAATCCGTTAGTGAATCCATTGAATGGGTCCATTTGTGAACCCTGTTGACAAATCCGTTAGTGAATCCGCTTAATGAATCTGTTAGTTAATCCATTGAATGAGTCCGTTTATGAACCCTGTTGACGAATCCGTTAGTGAATCCGCTTGATGAATCCGTTAGTGAATCCATTGAATGAGTCTGTTTGTGAACCCTGTTGACGAATCCGTTGGTGAATCCGCTTGATGAATCCGTTAGTGAATCCATTGAATGAGTCTGTTTGTGAACCCTGTTGATAAATCCGTTAGTGAATCCGCTTGATGAATCCGTTAGTGAATCCATTGAATGAGTCCGTTTGTGAACCCTGTTGATGAATCCGTTAGTGAATCCGCTTGATGAATCCGTTAGTGAATCCATTGAATGAGTCCGTTTGTGAACCCTATTGACGAATCCGTTAGTGAATCCGCTTGATGAATCCGTTAGTGAATCCATTGAATGAGTCCGTTTGTGAACCCTGTTGACGAATCCGTTAGTGAATCCGCTACGTTGCTTAAGAAGTGGTGATTTTAGTGGTTCACCAAGGACCGAATTGCTATTTGTAGCTGTATCTGATATGCTGTTCGGAGCTGCCCTTGCTGTTGACTTTATGACTTTTGTGGGGTACGGGCACAGTTGACTGCGTACCGAAAAAAAGTTTTCCCTTTAGAGAGGAAAATGCCGAGATTAACTTTGACTGAAAGGAAAGACACACCCTATTTTTAGTGGGAGTTTCTATTCTGCTTTAATTTTGACATGCCTTAGGGGCGGACCAAATTAATGTGTGCCCAACTATGTATTCGAGGGCGGAGATTGTGGTGGCTTTGATGAAGAATGTTGATCCTGCTGATTTGGGGAGTCACCGGGCTTTGTCCCTGCATGATTTCTTCTTTTGACAAGGGCCGGTTGAGGCACTTTCTGAAACGAAAGGCGGGCACCCTGGCTAGTGACTGTGGGACGCGCGCGCATCCTAAATGGGTGGGGGGAGGCACGCGGTTCTAGGGAGCGAATTTTGGGGCTTGACATTTGCTGACCAAAAGATCCCCAACATCTATAATATCAGCCACTGTTCGAACATATTCTTCCAACAGCTATTTTCTGCCATTCTTGAACATCTTTTCTTGCTCGATTTTGTTTGTAATCCACCTTTTCCATGGCTTCCAATTCTTTTGTTCTTGATGACAAGGTTGTTGGTGAGTACGAGAAGGACTTGTCAACCTTCGTGTACTCTTTCAAGACCCATCCTAAGAAGGCTTTTGTCAAAGACTTCGGGTTCTGAATTCTTTTCACCCTTCGGACGTTGAAACCGGATTGGGATTTGTTGAAGGCCGCTGCAACCTTTTGGGATTGTGACAGTCACACCTTTAACTTTTTGGCGAATGAGATGGTGCTGACTGTTGATGATTTTGGTGCCATTCTTGGCATGCCATTGGCGGGTCAAACTGCCTTCCCCAAATACCATTGAGGTGCGATCGACTCTTGGTCCGATTTGTTGAACCTCCCTGTCGGAGATGTGAGGAAGATGTTGCACGGCACCGTGGTTGACATAACTGAGTTGCTGATGTTCATTAGTTTGCATTCGGAGGACATGGCGGTTCAGTCCTTTAAGAGGAATGCCATGGCAGTTTGCCTTTTCAACGAGGTTCTGTTCGTTACACCCCTCGGGACTGCGGATGCGCAACTGGATGAGATTGTCTTGCAGGCAAAGAAGCAACAATTTAGCATAATCCCTCTTATAGTGGGGAAACCTTGCATGGTCTGGATGAGTTGCACCGGATGGGTGGGATGAGACAAGGAAGCCCCTTTCTCTTGACTGCATGGCTTTGAGAGCATTTCAATATTTATTCTCCGGAGGGTGATCTTTCTCCTTTTGTTGTTCATAGAAGGAAATTGACGCTCGGGATTTATCTGAAGATGGTTGGAAGAAATTCTTTGAATCTCGGTCATCGGCCGACATTGAGTGGTGTCCTCCCTCTTGGGGTCTCCGTCCTTTTGTGGAATGGACTTCGGGTTATGAGCATGTGGTCCTACCCAGCCTGAGAGATTCTTCATTTTACCAACTGGAGTGGGTTTTGAGGCAGTTCGGTCGCCAATAGATTATTCATTTCCTGAGGAGAGGAGCGGGGTGCGTCGTCCAGTTTCACACATGGGTCCGGACTTTTCAATGGAGCTTCAGTCAGCTTGGGGAGATCACCGCCATCGGTAGGCTTCCGCCCCTATTCATCGGGGTAGTATTTTCCTTCCCGAGAGTTACCTGGATTATTTGTTCGGTACCCTTTACCGTGGCATCACTTGGGTAGACACTCTTCGGGCTGAGTTGTTATGTAAGGACTTTGAGCCTAGCAGTGCTATGAGGTACAGAGAAGCTGCTGCTGACTCGAACAACATTTTGGCTGACCCTTTTGGCACTCATTTGGATAGTTTTTATGCTCGGAGGCATCTTGTTACGCAGAAGGTTTTGGTCCATCTCAGCGTTCCTAGGCCTCCCAAAAAGAGTAGGATTGAGAGCCGTTCAGGTGGCCCTTCAAAAGCTAAGAAAAAATTAAACTTTTCTTAGTACCCCAAGATTGCAATTTAAGTAGACCACTTGTTTAGGATTTAATATTTTATTGTCTTTTAAGCTCAACAATATCCGTTGTAATGGTCAAAATGATTTGAGAGATGAATAAAAATTGCATTTTGTTATGACATGATTGGGTAAAATTATTGTTTTAGACCGCACCCGAAGGTTGCCTACGTTCCTCTCATAGAGAGCCTCAGGTCTCCGTAGTTCAAACAAATGAAGACCATTTTTTTATTTTTATTTTTTGTGGGCACCCTGTTTTTTGCCTAGACCGCCCTTTCGGGTTTTCAATGTAGCGGGCTTCTTTTTTACACTTGCTCTAATTTTTTCCTAGGTCGCCCTTGCGGGTTTTCAACCTAGCGAGCGTTTTTTTTTTTTATGGTCCTCATTTGTTAAGCGTAGAACTTCTTGAGCTTGTCGAGGTTGACCTCCTTTAGCAATTGATCACCATCCAAGTCTATGAGCCAGACTGCAATGCTGCTTAATATCTTCTTGACCACGTAAGGGCCGATCCATCGGGGTCCCCATTTCCCAAGGGGATTCATGGCATTGGGAGGATGTTGTCTTAGGACCAAATCTCCCGCTTTGATGTTTCGAGGCTTCACCTTCTTGTTGAAATCCCTTGCCATTCTCTGTTGATTGGCTCTTGTGCGTTCGAACGCTCTCAACCTCTTTTCGTCGAGTAGGGCTAGTTGCTCATATCGACTTTGTATCCAATCAACCTCGTTGACTTAGTTCTCGAGTATGATCCGTAGAGAGGGAACTTTGAGTTCGAGTGGGAGTACGGCTTCAGAACCATAAACCAATGAATATGGTTCTCCCGTTGCTAACCGGATTGATGTGCGGTAGCCCCACAATGCTAACGGTAAGTTTTCGGGCCAATCCCTTCCTGTTGAAGCCATTTTCCGTATGATGACCTCAATTGTTTTGTTTGCTGCTTCGACCGCTCCATTGGCTTAGGGGTGGTATGGGGATGACTTGTGTTTGGTAATTTTGTAGTCAACCAAAAGTGCATCCATTTCTTTCTCAAAGTGAGAACCATTGTCGGAGATGATCTCATGAGGAATACCATATCGGCACATCATGTTGTTCTTCACGAACTCAGCCACTTTCTTGGCGTTGAGAACCCGGTAAGCTTGTGTTTCGACCCACTTTGTGAAATAATCCACGGGCACTAGAATGAATGACTATCCATTACTTCCCGTAGGATGGACTTTGCCGATGATATCTATGCCCCAACAAGAGAATGGCCAATGTGTGGTCATGTTGTACAATTGTGAAGGTGGAGCATGTTGCAGATTAGCGTGGAACTGGCACTTGGCGCACCTCTTAACTTTCTCGATGCAATCTCTTTCCATTGTAGTCCAATAGTAGCCAATACGGAGTATCTTCTTGGCTAACATAATCCCATTCATGTGGGGTCCACACTCACCTTCGTGGACTTCGTGCATGATTTTTTGAGTTTTGGTCTCATTTGCACATAGGAGATTGACCCCTTGGTGATGTCTCTTATAGACTCGGTTCCCAATCAATACATATCTGGTAGCTAGCTTTTGTAATGCTACTCGAGACTTCCCATTGCTGTTCTCAGGGAAAGTGCCGCTGTTGAGAAAGTTCATGATGTTTTGTACCACGGGGGGTTATCTTGGACTTCATTGATCTCAATACTCATACAGTATGCCGGACTAGTCCTTCTTGAAATTTTGAAGGGCTTCACCATTTTTCCTTTTGGCATCTCAACCAGTGAGGCTATTGTGGCTAAAGCATCGGCAAAGCGGTTCTTGTCCCTCGACAAATAATTGAACGTGATGTCTTGGAGCTGTTAGCGCTCCAAATTTTCAAAAGAAAGATTTTGTTAAGGCTGGCTCATCTGAACCAAAGAAGGATGCTACCCCAAAGAAAAGTAAAGAGTTTGTGAAAACTCACATGATTGGTGGCTTTCATCATTGTTCGATTTATGATTGTTCGGGACATAAGGCCGTGGAATACCTTTTGAGATTCACTGCCAATGCTAAAGGACGTAAGAATCCTAAGGTCAAGAAAGAGTGGGTCGTCAAAAGTTGCTAACTCTAGGACCCGAAAAGGAATAAAGGGGACCTGCTTTAAATGTTTATATTTCAGGTTCTTTGCTTCATGGCTGGATCTTCAAAAGCTAAAACATATGAATGGATTCTCGATAGTGGGTGTTCACGACACATTGTCACGACCCGAAATCTAGACTCTATTTTATTAGTAATAAATAATTATTTATTTATTTATTTGCTTGTTTATTTATTTAAATTATTATTTATTTAAATATTTATGTGTGCAATTTATGTGTTATAATAATTTATGCCTAGCATTTTAATTGAGTCATTTGGGTTAATGTGGTATTGTTGGGTCTTAATTGTTAGTAGGGAGTAGTATGTGTGTGTAGTGTGAGAGAGGGGGCCTAAGTGTAAGTTTTTGAATAATTTCCCTACTCCCCCTCACCTCCCTCACCTTCTCCCTCACTCTCTCAATCCCATTTCCCAGCCATCTCTCTCCCTCTCTCTTGGTTTTGGGCAAGTTTTCTACCTTTACTTCTCTCTTCATTTCCTTCATCTTCTTCTAGTTATTTCTCATTTCTTAAAACGTGAAATGTGTTTAGATCGTCGATAGGATCGCGTAGGATCAAAAATATTTGAAATCCATCAACTTTGAGAAAATTCAAGTAAGTTGCTTTTCCCCCATTTTTATGCTAAATTGTTCATATCATGTTTATATAGTGCTTAATGTGTTATATTTGAAGTTTGGTTGAGTTTAGAATTTATTTGGAATTTATTTGAGTTTTGGTCAAAAATGGTGATTTTATGAATGTTGGGTTTGATTCTTGGTTTTGGGTTGATAAATGGTGTTGTTAAGGTCCCGTTTTTGGTTAAATGTTGTTTGGGTACCTTAGTAAGCTTGATGGAAGTCTTGATTCTAGTTGATTTTTAGTATGGTAAGAAGTTTTGGGTTGTTTTGGGTTTGGAAATGGAGAACCCAGCTGCTGAAATCCCTCCCACCCGTAGACCAGGCGCCCGCCTGAGTTGGACCAGGCGCCCGCCTACATACCCTTTCCTGATGGCCAGACCTTCTGGTCATTCAAGCGCGCGCTCGTCCCATGCCAGGCGCCCGCCCGCCCCCTGTTCCAGGATTTTGACCTTTTTGCTTGGTTTAAGACTAATGGCTTACCTAGTTAGGTTTCCTTCTTCTAATTAACTTAAGATAACATCGTGGAACACTTTATTAAGTGGAATTGATTCTTATATGAATAAATATGATATGGAATTTGATTAAGTATCATTTTGGGAATGTGGTTCATCTTGGATGTGCGGTTTATATTGGTTTACCTTTGTGGTGATTTATTTGGATTGGTTCCCTACTTTGGAACCTTAAGTTGTTTATTTAAGCTAGTATTTATTACTTAGCAATTATTTGAAAGTCCAGCTGGTATTTTGTGTGTGTTTGGGCGATGCGAAACATTATGATGGCACGGCCAAGTCCATTGTGATGTTGACCATTGTTTTGCCCCATTATTACCCTCCTCCAGATTGGCCTTGGATGTGAGAAGAGCTAGCTCCTTTGTGTGCATTTTAGCTTTACTTGGAGCATGACTTTGTGGCATGTCTCCCGTCCCTTGTGACATTTCATTTGGTTATTGGTTCCGATACCGGGGTTTTCTCTTCGGCTTTCATGCTATTATGAAGATGATGATTTGTTGATTATTGAAGCTACGCAGCGATCCTTTATTTGGATGTACCGGTTTGGAAAACCTTGGCTATATCCTTTGTTATGTGTTTATTTCCGCTGCTATCTGTTATGTGATAAATGCTATGTGTTACGTGATATTTATTATTGCTTATCGCTTCGTGCATCATAGCATGTCATGTAGTTGCATTAGTAACTTATTGAGATTTATCTCACCCCCTTTTCTTTTATCTTTGATTTTCCTTAACACCCCCCCCCCAGAGGTGCTAAGGATTAGTCTCGCTGATCACGAGAAAGAGGACGTTGAATTTGGATACATTCTTTTGGGGAAGGTTGTTATAGGTTGGTTTACATTATGTAAATGTGTAACCTTTTTGGGATAGTTGTACCAATCAATGACGTCATTAAGAATTGTATATTTGTATTTTGTCGGGCATAAACTTGTGGAAGTTTATGATAGTTGTAATTGGTTTTTATCAAACTTGGTTTTGTAAAACTTTGGATCATCACCTTTTGGTATCAAATGGAATTTTTAACTTCGGTATTTCATAGTTTTGGTTTTAGAGTCGACGTCCAGATCGCGGTCTCGGGCCCGCAGGGTCCGGGGTCGCGACAGTTGGTATCAGAGCTATGGCATTAGCTCTAAGTATAAGTCTAGGTGGATTAGTTTGACCTAGGTGGGTAGTAGTGTGCGGAGTGATTAACGGTTGATGTCTTATGCAGGTAATTACTCGAAATGTCTGGAAGAAGAAACAGAGGAGGTACTAGTGGGGCACAGAATCAGAATTATACAAGGGAAGAAGCCCGTGCCATGTTCCAAGGCATGTTCGAGGCGGCCATGAAGGCCATACATGATCAAGGTCCGAGGGTAGAACCCGCACCACCCCGCTATGGATTGGAGCAATTTCTGAAGTTGAAACCGGTTGAATTCAATGGGGAACCCGATGTAAGGAAAGATGAGTTATGGATTGAGTCGATGGAGAAGATTTATGATGTGTTTGGGTGCACGGATGAGGACAATGTCCGGTTCGCGGCTTACAAGCTTGTGGGAGCCGCCGAGCATTGGTGGAAGGGTGTTAAAGCTAGTTGGGATGATACTCACACGGTGTATGCGTGGGAGTTGTTTGTGCGCAAATTCAAGGAGCATTTCATTCCGGTTGTTGATCAAAACCGAAAGGAGATCGAGCTACTCAACCTAGAGCAAGGTGTGTTGTCTATAGTACAATACTCGGCTAAGTTCATAGAATTAGCCCGGTATTGCGACTATTTGGTGAGGACCGAGGAACAAAAAGCTATGAGATTCATTCGGGGATTGAAGACCTTCATTCGTACTCAACTTATAGCCCAGAGGATTGTGACATTTCAGGATGCGGTAGACCGTGCCTATCTTATAGAGCAAGATATTGGGGAACATAAGAGGAAGACCGAGGTGGCCAACCCGAGTAAGCAAGGAGCGCAGAGCAAGTCACAACCAAGGATTGATAATCGAGGTAACTTTGGGGGACAATCTCAGTCCCGAGGGAAACCGATCCCAAGGAACCCGGGTACCACTTCCGGGAACCAAGGGAACCTAATTAGGAGGCTTTGTTCGTATTGTCAAAATGGATCACTTTGTAATAGATTGCCCGAGAGGTAGAGGACAAGCATCCGGGTCAGGAGTTGGTACTAATCAGGGTCAGAAAAGGGATGCCGCTGGGAAGCCCAAAGTTCAAGGAAAAGTTTATGCCATGAATCAACAACAAGCTACCGATGATCCATCCGTTATTGGAGGTATTATTTCTGTGTCTAATGTGAGCGCACGAGCGTTAGTAGATCCAGGATCATCTCATTCATACATTTCTGTGCAATTTGCTTCCATGTTAAATGCTACATTCGAGTCTTTACCGTACGTGCTAGAGGTGTCGACCCCTATAGGAGAATGCTTGATTTCTGATCGAGTCTTTCGTGCTTGTGATGTGGTTATTTGTGGTCGAGTCCTTTGTGCGGATTTGGTAGTTCTTCCTATCCAAGACTTTGATGTCATTTTGGGTATGGATTGGTTGAGCAAGTTTCAGGCTTCCGTTGATTGCCGTAAGAAAACTGTTACTTTTTCTATTCCCGATGTGCCTAAAATTGTGTTTGAGGCTAGTCCTCTGAGTAGAAGGGTTCGCTTAATTTCTTTTATGAAAGCGAGAAAATTATTGCATAGTGGTTGTGAGGGGTTTTTGGCTAGTGTTCTTGATACTAGGAAGGAATCGCCTAGTTTTGATAGTGTTCGGGTAGTTCGGGAATTTCCCGATGTTTTCTCTACCGAGTATGATATGCCTCCCGATCGTGAGATTGAGTTTTGTATAGATCTTTTGCCGGGTACGGCTCCAATTTCGAAAGCACCTTATAGGTTAGCCCCCGCAGAGTTGAAGGAGTTAAAGGTTCAATTGCAAGAGTTGCTTGATCGAGGGTTTATCCGCCCTAGTGTTTCCCCGTGGGGAGCACCGGTTTTGTTCGTGCGGAAGAAAGATGGTTCGTTGAGATTGTGTATAGATTACCGGAAGTTGAATCAGGTTACGGTGAAGAACAAGTATCCTCTACCGCACATTGATGATTTGTTTGATCAGCTTCAAGGGTCCGTGGTTTTCTCTAAACTTGATTTGAGGAGTGGGTACCATCAGTTGAAGGTTCGATTGGAGGATATTCCGAAGACTGCCTTTCGCACTCGTTACGGTCATTATGAGTTCTTGGTTATGCCGTTTGGGTTGACTAACGCGCCGGCCGTGTTTATGGATTTGATGAACCGGATTTTCCATCCCTATCTTGATTCGTTCGTGGTAGTCTTCATCGACGACATTCTTGTTTATTCGAAATCTCGAGAGGAGCATGAACAACATTTGAGGACAGTTTTATCCGTTCTCGCGAGGGAGAAATTATTTGCGAAGTTTAGTAAATGCAAATTTTGGCTCGAGAAGGTGTCATTTCTGGGCCATGTGATTTCTAAAGACGGAATTTCTGTGGATCCTTCAAAGATAGAGGCTATAGTGGATTGGAAGAGACCCGAATCAGTGACAGAAATTAGAAGCTTTCTGGGTTTAGCCGGGTATTACCGAAGATTTATTGAGGGGTTTTCGAGGATCGCTACTCCGATGACTCAGTTGACCTGGAAAAATGTCCCGTTTGTGTGGACCGAGAAATGTGACAAGAGTTTCGAGGAATTGAAGAAGAGGTTGACTACCGCACCGATCTTGACTTTGCCTAATGGGAGCGATGGCCTAGTGATTTACAGTGATGCTTCGAAAGAGGGTTTGGGTTGTGTGTTGATGCAGAATGGGAAAGTAATTGCTTATGCTTCGAGGAAGTTGACCCCGAGTGAACAGAATTACCCCACTCATGATATGGAGTTGGCGGCGATAGTCTTTGCGTTGCACAAATGGAAGCATTACCTTTATGGAGCGAAGTTCGAGATTTTTACGGATCACAAGAGTTTGAAGTACCTCTTCTCTCAGAAGGAATTGAACAACCGACAGCGCCGATGGATGGAATTATTGAAGGATTATGATTGTACGATTTCTTATCATCCGGGGAAGGCGAATGTGGTAGCCGATGCGATTAGTAGAAAATCTTATGTGGCTTCGATGATGGTTCGAGAATGGAAAATGCTTGAGGATGTTCGAGATTCGTCTCCTCGTGAATCGAGACATGGGGCTATTTTTGCGAATATTAGGGTGTCTCCGACCCTAATTCAGAGAATAAAGGGCTCAGAAAGAGGATCCCGAGTTGGTGAAAATAATGGGTAAATTGAAGGAAAAGAACTTCGAGGATTTTTCATCGAGTTCGTGTGGAGTTTTGACTTTCCGTGGTCATTTGTGTGTTCCGGATGTTGATGGAATTAAACAGAGAGTTCTTGATGAGGGTCACAAATCGAGGTATACTATTCATCCGGGTAGTACGAAGATGTATCAGGATTTGAAGCAACAATTTTGGTGGATTAATATGAAAAGAGAAATAGCCGAGTATGTATCGAGGTGTTTAACTTGTCAGCAGGTCAAAGCCGAGCATCAGAGACCCGCAGGATTACTTCAGCCGTTAGAGATTCCCGAGTGGAAATGGGAGCATGTGACTATAGATTTCGTTACGGGACTACCTCGTACCCGTAGGAAGTATGACAGTGTTTGGGTAATAGTGGATAGATTAACCAAGAGTGCCCATTTCTTGCCTATTGATATCAGATATTCGATGGAGAAGATTGCGACCCTTTATATCGATGAGGTCGTTAGATTGCATGGGGTTCCGGTTAGTATTGTGTCAGATCGAGACCCGAGGTTTACTTCTAGGTTCTGGAAGGCGTTTCAGGAAGCTTTGGGTACAGATTTGCGATTCAGTACGAATTTTCATCCTCAGACCGACGGTCAATCCGAGAGGACTATTCAGATTTTGGAGGATATGTTGCGAGCGTGTTCGATAGACTTCTCTGATTCTTGGGATTCGTACCTACCGTTAGTGGAGTTCTCTTACAACAACAGTTATCAGGCTAGTATCGAGATGGCGCCGTTTGAGGCCTTGTATGGAAGGAAATGTAAATCGCCTATTTGTTGGGATGAGGTTGGTGAAGCGAAGATTGTGGGTATTGATTTGCTTCAGGATTCAGTTGAAAAGGTTAGAGTTATCCAGGATAGATTGAAAATAGCCCAGAGTCGACATAAGAGCTACGCAGATAACCGAAGGCGAGATCTTAGCTTTCAGACTGGTGATTTGGTGTTCTTGAAAGTGTCTCCAAAGGTGGGTATTCGTAGGTTTGGGAAGAAAGGCAAATTGGCTCCGAAGTTTATTGGCCCGTTTGAGATTTTGGGAAAGGTTGGACTTCTTGCGTATCGTCTTGCGTTACCACCATCTTTGGACCGGTTGCATAACGTCTTTCACGTTTCTATGCTTCGGAAGTATGTTCATGATCCATCTCACGTGTTACCGAGGGTACCGGAGGATATTGAGCCCGATATGTCTTATGAGGAACGACCGGTCCGGATCCTAGATTCTAAAGTCCAAGAGTTGAGGAACAAAAGTATTTCATTGGTTAGAGTCCTTTGGAGGAATCATAACATCGAGGAGTCGACGTGGGAGCTTCGAGATGAGATCGAGAGGAAATTTCCGTGGCTTTTTGTTTAAGGTGAGTCTCGTTAAATTCGGGTCGAATTTTCTTTAAGGGGGAGTGAATATCACGACCCGAAATCTAGACTCTATTTTATTAGTAATAAATAATTATTTATTTATTTATTTGCTTGTTTATTTATTTAAATTATTATTTATTTAAATATTTATGTGTGCAATTTATGTGTTATAATAATTTATGCCTAGCATTTTAATTGAGTCATTTGGGTTAATGTGGTATTGTTGGGTCTTAATTGTTAGTAGGGAGTAGTATGTGTGTGTAGTGTGAGAGAGGGGGCCTAAGTGTAAGTTTTTGAATAATTTCCCTACTCCCCCTCACCTCCCTCACCTTCTCCCTCACTCTCTCCATCCCATTTCCCAGCCATCTCTCTCCCTCTCTCTTGGTTTTGGGCAAGTTTTCTTCCTTTACTTCTCTCTTCATTTCCTTCATCTTCTTCTAGTTATTTCTCATTTCTTAAAACGTGAAATGTGTTTAGATCGTCGATAGGATCGCGTAGGATCAAAAATATTTGAAATCCATCAACTTTGAGAAAATTCAAGTAAGTTGCTTTTCCCCCATTTTTATGCTAAATTGTTCATATCATTTTATATAGTGCTTAATGTGTTATATTTGAAGTTTGGTTGAGTTTAGAATTTATTTGGAATTTATTTGAGTTTTGGTCAAAAATGGTGATTTTATGAATGTTGGGTTTGATTCTTGGTTTCGGGTTGATAAATGGTGTTGTTAAGGTCCCCTTTTTGGTTAAATGTTGTTTGGGTACCTTAGTAAGCTTGATGGAAGTCTTGATTCTAGTTGATTTTTAGTATGGTAAGAAGTTTTGGGTTGTTTTGGGTTTGGAAATGGAGAACCCAGCTGCTGAAATCCCTCCCACCCGTAGACCAGGCGCCCGCCTGAGTTGGACCAGGCGCCCGCCTACATACCCTTTCCTGATGGCCAGACCTTCTGGTCATTCAAGCGCACTCTCGCCCCATGCCAGGCGCCCGCCCGCCCCCTGTTCCAGGATTTTGACCTTTTTGCTTGGTTTAAGACTAATGGCTTACCTAGTTAGGTTTCCTTCATCTAATTAACTTAAGATAACATCGTGGAACACTTTATTAAGTGGAATTGATTCTTATATGAATAAATATGATATGGAATTTGATTAAGTATCATTTTGGGAATGTGGTTAATCTTGGATGTGCGGTTTATATTGGTTTACCTTTGTGGTGATTTATTTGGATTGGTTCCCTACTTTGGAACCTTAAGTTGTTTATTTAAGCTAGTATTTATTACTTAGCATTTATTTGAAAGTCCAGCTGGTATTTTGTGTGTGTTTGGGCGATGCGAAACATTATGATGGCACGGCCAAGTCCATTGTGATGTTGACCATTGTTTTACCCCATTATTACCCTCCTCCAGATTGGCCTTGGATGTGAGAAGAGCTAGCTCCTTTGTGTGCATTTTAGCTTTACTTGGAGCATGACTTTGTGGCATGTCTCCCGTCCCTTGTGACATTTCATTTGGTTATTGGTTCCGGTACCGGGGTTTTCTCTTCGGCTTTCATGCTATTATGAAGATGATGATTTGTTGATTATTGAAGCTGCGCAGCGATCCTTTATTTGGATGTACCGGTTTGGAAAACCTTGGCTATATCCTTTGTTATGTGTTTATTTCCGCTGCTATCTGTTATGTGATAAATGCTATGTGTTACGTGATATTTATTATTGCTTATCGCTTCGTGCATCATAGCATGTCATGTAGTTGCATTAGTAACTTATTGAGATTTATCTCACCCCCTTTTCTTTTATCTTTGATTTTCCTTAACCCCCCCCCCCCCAGGTGCTAAGGATTAGTCTCACTGATCACGAGAAAGAGGACGTCGAGTGTGGATACATTCTTTTGGGGAAGGTTGTTATAGGTTGGTTTACATTATGTAAATGTGTAACCTTTTTGGGATAGTTGTACCAATCAATGACGTCATTAAGAATTGTATATTTGTATTTTGTTGGGCGTAAACTTTTGGAAGTTTATGATAGTTGTAATTGGTTTTTATCAAACTTGGTTTTGTAAAAATTTGGATCATCACCTTTTGGTATCAAATGGAATTTTTAACTTCGGTATTTCATAGTTTTGGTTTTAGAGTCGACGTCCAGATCGCGGTCTCGGGCCCGCGGGGTCCGGCGTCGCGACACACATGACTAGAGATGAATCCTTACTTGAAGATGTTCATGAAGAAAGAGGTGCCTCCGTAACATTTGGTGATAACAACAAAGGTCAAATTATAGCATATGGAAAGCTCAAGAAAGACAAAGTGTGAATTGAAAGAGTCTCTCTCGTCGAAGGCTCAAGCACAATTTATTATCCATCTCTCAATTCTGCGATAAAGGATTAGAATGCCATTTCACCTCAACTCAATGTCTTATCAAGAATGGCAAAACTGGAGCTACATTACTCACGGGATATCGTAAGACAAATATTTACATTATTGATTTCCATAGTATGAACTCTAGTACTAATCTTTGTTTTGTAGCTAAAAGTGTGAGCGAAAATTGTTGGCTGTGGCATAAGCGCTAAAGTCACTTGAACTTCAAGTATCTATCTAAACTCAACAGGAATAATCTTGTAAAAGGACTTCCTAAGGTTGCTGATCATCATAACAAGAAGTGCGCCGCATGTCAACTTGGCAAACAACCGAAAAAGTCTTTCTCCAGCAAGACCAATCCCTCAACTACTAGATGTTTGCAACTGCTGCACATTGATCTATTTGGACCAGCCACCACCGCAAGTATTAGAAGAAACAAGTATACTCTAGTCGTGGTGGATGATTATTCAAGATATACATGGGTGGAAATGATGATTACAAAAGACGATTGCTATGACATTTTGACCACCTTATTCAGACTGCTCCAAACCCAAAAAGAAGATGACATCGTTAGTGTTCGATCCAACAATGGAACAAAATTTAAGAACAACGGTGTTGCTCGATATTGCGACGATCATGGGATAGATCACAACTTCTCAACCGCTGGAGTTCCTCAACAAAATGGTGTTGTGGAAAGAAAGAATAGGACGCTGATTGAAGCGGAAAAAACGATGATAGCTGAAGCGAAATTGCCTAAGTACTTTTGGGAAGAAGCTATCAACACAGCATGTTTTACTCAAAATCGTTCCCTCATCAACAAACTTCATAACAAGACCTCGTATGAACTTTGGCGTGGTAGAACTCCCAACATTGCATTCTTCAAGATCTTTGGTTGCAAATGTTATATCTTCTACAACGGAAACGAACATAGAGGTAAATTTGATGCCAAAGCCGACGAAGGTATTTTTGTTGGGTATGCCAAACATTCTAAAGCTTTTCACGTTTTTAATAGATCTACATTAGTGATAGTTGAATCTGTACATGTTACCTTTGATGAACATTCTCTCCTTGAGCCACATTTGGCTCCAAATGATTCTGATGATTATGTTGAGTTAAATGAGACAGGTGCTCCTATTCATGTTGCGCCTACACAAGATCAGAATCTATCAACTCAAGGAAATCCATCTACATCAAATGCGCCTAATTCCATTTATGGCGCACATGGTGAATCTTCAGTTGCGCCTCCCTCAAATAATGCGCCTCTAGATTCCTCTCACGCGCCTATATCTTCTGCTGCATCTGGTGTTAACCCTAGTTTCAATTCAGAACCAGTTCAACCCCCAAACTTTGATGATTTAGAATCTGGTGAAGATGTACCAATTGAAGACCTTCAAGTTACTACAACCCAGCCTAACTTACCTCCTGAAATTCGTGAAGTTAGAGGTCACCCAATCAATAATATCATTGGTGATCTACATGTTGGTGTTCGTATAAGGAGAGCTACTAACTTTGATGCTTACACTGTATTTATCTCACAAATTGAACCGAAGAAGGCTGATGAAGTGCTCCAAGATCTAAATTGGGTTGTTACGATGCAAGAAGAACTCAATCAATTTGAACGATGTAAGGTTTGGACTCTTGTTCCAAGACCAACTGATCAAAGAGTGATTGGTACGAAATGGGTGTTCAGAAACAAGATGGATGAGAATGAAACCATCACAAGAAACAAAGCAAGATTGGTTACATAAGGCTATAGGCAAGAAGAAGGAATCGACTACGATGAAACTTTTGCGCCCGTAGCAAGACTTGAAGCTATCAGATTATTTCTAGCTTACGCCGCTCATAAGAACTTCAAGTTATATCAAATGGATGTGAAGAGCGCGTTTCTAAATGGTGAACTCCAAGAACAAGTCTTTGTAGCTCAACCACCTGGGTTTGAAGATTCACAATTTCCAAATCATGTGTACAAACTCCAGAAAGCTTTGTATGGGCTCAAACAAGCACCAAGAGCATAGTATGATACACTATCCAAGTTTCTTTTTGAAAAAGGCTTCACTCGCGGTAAAATCGATACTACTCTTTTCATTACCAAACATAATGGTCATAAATTACTTGTTCAAATTTATGTTGATGATATTATATTTGGTTCTACTAATGAATTATTGTGCAAGCGCTTTGAGAAACTAATGAAGAGAAAGTTTGAAATGAGCATGATCGGAGAACTCACATTCTTCCTCGGGCTTCAAATCAAGCAAATGAATGAAGGCATTTTTATCAATCAAGCCAAATATACAAGGGATCTAATCAAGAAGTTTGGCCTAGAAAATGCTAAAGCATACGACACCCCAATGGCTACCGGTAACAAACTCGACAAAGATTTAAAACATAATCGTGTTGATCAAACGCTCTATCGAGGTATGATTGGCTCACTCCTTTATCTTACTGCTAGTAGGCCCGATATTATGTTTAGTGTTTGTGTTTGTGCTCGTTATCAATCTGACCCTAGAGAAGCGCACTTAATTGCTGTGAAATGTATTATAAATATCTCTCCGGTACTGTTAACCTTGTACTTTGGTACACCAAAGATTCAAACTTTAAACTTGTAGGTTATTCAGATGCGGATTATGCAGCGTGCACAATTGATAGGAAAAGAACGAGTGGCACTTGTCATTTCCTTAGATATCGATTTGTGTCATGGGCGAGTAAGAAATAAGCTTCAGTGTCTGTATCAACAACGGAAGCTGAATATATAGCTGCGGGAAGTTCTTGTTGTCAAATACTATGGATGAAGCAGCAATTGGTGGACTATGATATCATCGAAGAAAATTGTCCCATCTACTGCGACAACACTTCAACCATTGCAGTTTCTGAAAATCCTGTCATGCACTCCAAAACCAAGCACATCGACATCAAATATCACTTCCTCAAGGACCACGTGGAGAAAGGAAATATTCATTTAGAACACGTGGGAACCGACTATCAAATCGCCGACATTCTAACGAAAGCATTTGACGCGAAACGGTTCATCTTTTTTATAGGAGAAATGGGTATGCTTGAACTCAACTACTACATATAGTTTTGTTATTACTAATGATTTTATGTCTGTTTGAGTTATGTATATCCTAGGTTCAAAAGATGTATCAATTTCAAAGTTTCAAGGAAACTCACTGCGCGCCCAATCCTTCTGCGCGCTCCACTCTCTTTGCGCCCCTAGCATCTAATGCACCCCAATCCTTATGCGCGCCTAGATGAGCTTATGCGCCCCTCATGCGCCCATTTATGATGACGGCTCAATCAATGCTACCATATTTAATATTTCAAATGATTGAACGTATTCAATATTCACAAGTACCACGTATGTTAATTCTGTTCATTTATTATGGAGAATCTTTGTTTTTTGACATTCCTTAATTGTTCAAGGGTACTTGTGAAATTAAATTTTTCCCTCGTTTTATGTTTTTCAAAATTTTATTGTCTGGGGATGTATCTCTTGCACCCCAAACTTACACCAAAACAGATGTTTTTGGGGTTTGTGCAAAAATTAGTCAAAATTGCTCATACACTTATAGGGAAAGTGGAGCAGTTTTTCTTTACCCAAAATGTCACATCTATACACTTTGGGTCATTCAGCATTAAATAGCCATCACATCCTTAAAATCCCTCATTAATGCTTGTCCTTTCCTATGACACCCCTCATAAATACCCATCCCTTCACCTTTCATTTATAGAAAATCTACCATATATAAACCCTTACACCCCCTATATTTTTTTCTTTTCTCATCATTACATTCTCTCTCTCTCAGACTCACCTTCACCGCCTCACTTTCTCTTTCTCTTTCTCTCTCTCTCAGTCTCGTTTCTCTCTCTCTATCTCTATTTCCTCTCCTTTTCTTCTTACATATATATATATGGGTCCTAAGAAATCATCAAAGACAAATCAAGACGAAATGTTATGATTCCTCATCTCTTAAACCTATGTATTTCTGTTTTTTTTTGAGTTCGTGTATTTTTGTTCGAAAACCGATATGCCATTTTTCTTGATAAAACTTGCTTCGATTCTCCGTTTTCAAAATCGTTTGTTAGGTTGTGTTCCATTCATGATTTTGAATCTTTTGAATCCAACTTTTTAACGATCAGAGGGCGCATAGGGCTAGGAGGCGCACGGTGGTTAGGTGCGTGACTCTTAGGTGCATAATGTGCACTCGGAGAAGGAGCGCGCCTTGTTTCAAGAATGATTTTGCTAGAGGATGATTCATCTGTAGCTATTTCCTTCTCTTTAGCTTTCCCAAATTGTTTCGTTAGGTAGACATAATGGAATGATTGTCTCTTGACTTTTTCCTGTCCTTTACCCATTGAATTAGAATGTTTTTCCTTGGGAATTCAAAAGTTTGCTGATTTGTAAATTCACTATCTCTTTCAGCACAAACATCACATTTAAAGTTGTCACTAGTTGATATGAATACCAAGCCACTTTTATCACCACTGACTTTTTGGGACTCTAATATATTCTCCATAGTGACACGAGAATTGGACCACTCATTTGTAATATTTTTAAGATCAGTAATTTGAGCAACCAATTCATCATTTTGAACTTTAAGAAGTGAGTTCTGTTATGTTAGAAAAGTGTTTTTAACAGTAAGAGGAGTCATGCTCTTTATCTGCTCCTTAAGGAGGGTGAGTTCAGATTTCAATAGAGATTTCTCGGTCTTAAGCTGTGAAATCTCAAACAAGAACAAAAGCTTTCAGATAGATGTGCGGTCGTCCAGACATTTTTGGGCGGTCGCCCAATCTTCTGAATTGCCGGAAATCGGGAAGAACAAACTGGGTTCTTCCATTTTTAACCCAAAACACATTTCAACCAAAATTTCAACCTTCCAACAAGTTTACTAATGTACCAAAACAACTTGTAAGTCTAAAAGGACTTATATAACAACCAAAATCAAGAATCAAAACCCAACATTCACATATTCACCATTTTTAACCCAAAATCCAAATAATTCCCAAATAAATTCCAAATAAATTGCAACCTCATCCAAACTTCAAATATAACTATAAAAGCATTATATGAACATCATATAAACATGATATGAACATTTTAACATCAAAATGGGAGAAAAGTAACTTACCTGCAAATTCTCAAAGATGACGGAATTCAATTCTTTTTGGTTCTACGCGATCCTATCGACGATCTAAACACATTTCACGTTTTAAGAAATGAGAGATTATGAGAGGAAGAGGAAGATAATGAAGAGAGAAGGAGGAGAAGAAAAACTCACCTTTTTGCTTGGAGAGAGAGGAAGAAATGGGCTGGGAAATGGGATGGAGAGAGTGAGGGAGAAGGTGAGGGAGGTGAGGGGGAGTAGGGAGATTATTCAAAAACTTACACTTAAACAAATAATAATTTAAATAAATAAATGGGAAATTAAATAAATAATAATTAATTTTTACTAATAAAATAGAGCCTAGATTTCGGGTCGTGACATTCACTCCCCCTTAAAGAAAATTCGACCCGAATTTTAACGAGACTCACCTTAAACAAAAAGCCACGGAAATTTCCTCTCGATCTCGTCACGAAGCTCCCACGTCGACTCCTCGATATTATCATTCCTCCAAAGAACTCGAACCAACACGATGCTCTTGCTCCTCAACTCTTGGACTTTGGTATCTAAAATCCGAACCGGTCGTTCCTCATAAGTCATATCGGGCTCAATATCCTCCGGTACACTCGGTAACACGTGAGATGGATCATGAACATACTTCCGAAGCATAGAAACGTGAAAAACATTATGCAACCGGTCCAAAGATGGCGGTAACGCAAGACGATACGCTAGAAGTCTAACCTTTCCCAAAATCTCAAACAGACCAATAAACCTCGGAGCCAATTTGCCTTTCTTACCAAACCTACGAATACCCACCTTCGGAGATACTTTCAAGAACACCAAATCACCGGTCTGAAAACTAAGGTCTCGCCTTGGGTTATCTGCGTAGCTCTTATGTCAACTCTGGGCTGTTTTCAATCTATCCCGGATAACTTTGACTTTTCCAACTGAATCCCGAAGCAAATCGATACCCAAAACTTTCGCTTCACCAAACTCATCCCAACAAATAGGCGATCTACATTTCCTTCCATACAAGGCCTCATACGGTGCCATCTCGATACTAGCCTGATAACTGTTGTTGTAAGAGAACTCCACTAACGGTAGGTGCGAATCCCAAGAATCAGAAAAGTCTATCGAACAAGCTCGCAACATATCCTCAAGAATCTGAATAGTCCTCTCGGATTGACCGTCGGTCTGAGGATGAAAAGCCGTGCTGAATCACAAATCTGTACACAAAGCTTCCTGAAACGCCTTCCAGAATCTAGAAGTAAACCTCGGGTCTCGATCTGACACAATGCTAACCGGAACCCCATGCAATCTCACAATCTCATCAATGTAAAGGGTCGCAAGCTTCTCCATCGAATATCTGATATCAATAGGCAAGAAATGGGCACTCTTGGTCAATCTATCCACTATTACCCAAACACTGTCATACTTCCTACGGGTACGAGGTAGTCCCGTAACGAAATCCATAGTCACATGCTCCCATTTCCACTCGGGAATCTCTAACGGCTGAAGTAATCCCGCGGGTCTCTGATGCTCGGATTTGACCTGCTGACACGTTAAACACTTCGAAACATACTCGGCTATTTCCCTTTTCATATTAATCCACCAAAATTGTTGCTTCAAATCCTGATACATCTTCGTACTACCCGGATGAATAGTATACCTTGATTTGTGACCCTCATCAAGAACTCTCTGTTTAATTCCATCAACATCCGGAACACACAATCTTCCACGGAAAGTCAACACTCCTACCGGGCTAACAGAAAAATCCTCGAAATTCTTTTCCTTCAATTTACCCATTATCTTCACCAACTCGGGATCTTCTTTCTGAGCTTCCTTTATCCTCTGAATTAGGGTCAGAGACACCCTAATATTCGCAAAATAGCCCCATGTCTCGATTCACGAGGAGACCAATCTCGAACATCCTCAAGCATTTTCCATTCACGGACCATCATCGAAGCCACATAAGATTTTCTACTAATCGCATCGGCTACCACATTCGCCTTTCCGGGTGATAAGAAATCGTGCAATCAGAATCCTTCAACAATTCCATCCATCGGCGCTGTCTATTATTCAACTCTTTCTGGGAGAAAAGGTACTTCAAACTCTTGTGATCGGTAAAAATCTCAAACTTCGCTCCATAAAGATAGTGCTTCCATTTGTGCAACGCAAATACAATAGCCGCTAACTCCATGTCATGAGTGGGGTAATTCTGTTCACTAGGGGTCAACTTCCTCGAAGCATACGCAATTACTTTCCCATTCTGCATCAACACACAACCCAAACCCTCTTTCGAAGCATCACTGTAAATCACTAGGCCATCGCTCCCATTAGGCAAAGTCAAGATCGGTGCGGTAGTCAACCTCTTCTTCAATTCCTCGAAACTCTTGTCACATTTCTCGGTCCACACAAACGGAACATTCTTCCGGGTCAACTGAGTCATCGGAGTAGCAATCCTCGAAAACCCTTCAATAAACCTTCTGTAATAACCGGCTAAACCAAGAAAGCTTCTAATCTCTGTCACTGATTCGGGTCTCTTCCAATCCACTATAGCCTCTATCTTTGACGGATCCACCGAAATCCCGTCTTTCGAAATCACATGACCCAGAAATGACACCTTCTCGAGCCAAAATTCGCATTTACTGAACTTCGCAAATAATTTCTCCCTCGCAAGAACGGATAAAACTGTCCTCAAGTGCTGCTCGTGCTCCTCTCGAGATTTAGAGTAGACGAGTATATCATCAATAAAGACCACCACGAACGAATCAAGATAAGGATGGAAAACTCGGTTCATCAAATCCATAAACACTGCAGGCGCGTTAGTCAACCCAAACGGCATAACCAAGAACTCATAATGACCATACCGAGTGCGAAAAGCAGTCTTCGGAATATCCTCCGATCGAACCTTCAACTGATGGTACCCACTCCTCAAATCAAGTTTAGAGAAAACCACGGACCCTTGAAGCTGATCAAATAAATCATCGATGTGGGTAGAGGATACTTGTTCTTCACCGTAACCTGATTCAATTTTCTGTAATCGATGCACAATCTCAAGGAACCGTCTTTCTTCCGCACAAATAAAACCGGTGCTCCCCACGGAGAAACACTAGGGCGGATAAACCCTCGATCAAGCAACTCTTGCAACTGAACCTTTAATTCCTTCAACTCTGCGGGATCTAACCTATAAGGTGCTTTCGAATTGGAGCCGTACCCGGCAAAAGGTCTATACAAAACTCAATCTCACGATCGGGAGGCATATCATACTCGGTAGAGAAAACATCGGGAAATTCCCGAACTACCCGAACACTATCAAAACTAGGGGATTCCTTCCTAGTATAAAGAACACTAGCCAAACCCCTCACAACCACTATGCAATAATTTTCTCACTTTCATAAAAGAAATTAAGCGAACCTTTCTACTCAGAGGACTAGCCTCAAACACAAATTTAGGCACATCGGGAATAGAAAAAGTAACAGTTTTCTTACGGCAATCAACGGAAGCATGAAACTTGCTCAACCAATCCATACCCAAAATGACATCAAAGTCTTGGATAGGAAGAACTACCAAATCCGCACAAAGGACACGACCACAAATAACCACATCACAAGCACGAAAGACTCGATCAGAAATCAAGCATTCTCCTATAGGGGTCGACACCTCTAGCACGTACGGTAAAGACTCAAATGCAGCATTTAACAGAGAAGCAAATTGCACAGAAATGTATGAATGAGATGATCCTGGATCTACTAACGCTCGTGCGCTCACATTATACACAGAAACAGTACCTCCAATAACCGAAGGATCATCGGTCGCTTGTTGTTGATTCATGGCAAATATCTTTCCTTGAATTTTGGGCTTCCCAGCGGCATCCCTTTTCTGACCCTGATTAGTACCAACTCCTGACCCGGATGCTTGTACTCTACCTCTCGGGCAATCTTTACAAAGTGACCCATTTGACCACAATTGGTGCACCTTCCTTGCTTCTTCCAATAACGGTCTTCAGAATGACCTTCCTTTTGACAATACGAACAAAGCCTCCTAATTTGGCTCCCTTGGTTCCCGGAAGTGGTACCCGGGTTCCTTGGGATCGGTTGCCCTCGGAACTGAGATTGTCCCCCAAAGTTACCTCGGTTATCGGAACGGTGTTGTGGTTTGCTTTGCCCTCCCGGCTTGCTCGGGTTAGCTACCTCGGTCTTCCTTTTATGCTCCCCAATATCTTGCTCTATTAAGTAGGCTCGGTCCACCGCATCTTGGAAAGTCACAATCCGTTGAGCAATCAGTTGAGTACGGATGGAGGTCTTCAATCCCCGAATAAATCTCATAGCTTTTTGTTCCTCGGTCCTCACCAAATAGTCGCAATACCGGGCTAATTCTATGAACTTAGCCGAGTATTGTGCTATAGACAACACACCTTGCTCTAGGTTGAGTAGCTCGATCTCCTTTCGGTTTTGATCAACAACCGGAATGAAATGCTCCTTGAATTTGCGCACAAACAACTCCCACGCATACACCGTGTGAGTATCATCCCAAGTAGCTTTAACACCTTTCCACCAATGCTCGGCGGCTCCCACAAGCTTGTAAGCCGCAAACCGGACCTTGTCCTCATCCGAACACCCAAATACATCATAAATCTTCTCCATCGACTCAATCCACAACTCAGCCTTCCTTACATCGGGCTCCCCATTGAATTCAACCGGTTTCAACTTCAGAAATTGCTCCAATCCATAGCGGGGTGGTGCTTGTTCTACCCTCGGACCTTGATCATGTATGGCCTTCATGGCCGCCTCGAACATGCCTTGAAACATAGCACGTGCTTCTTCCCTTGTATCATTCTGATTTGCATTACCGGTACTACCTTCACCACTCCTTCTACGAACCATTGTAAACAAGTACCTGTATAAAACATCAACCGTTAATCACTCTGCACACTACTACCCACCTAGGTCATACTAATCCACCTAGACTTATACTTAGAGCTAATGCCATAGCTCTGATACCAACTGTCGCGACCCCGGACCCCGCGGGCCCGAGACCGCGATCTGGACGTCGACTCTAAAACCAAAACTGTGAAATACCGAAGTTAAAAATTCCATTTGATACCAAAAGGTGATGATCCAAAGTTTTACAAAACCAAGTTTGATAAAAACCAATTACAACTATCATAAACTTCCACAAGTTTATGCCCAACAAAATACAAATATACAATTCTTAGTGACGTCATCGTTTGGTACAACTATCCCAAAATGGTTACACATTTACATAATGTAAACCAACCTATGACAACCTTCCCCAAAAGAATGTATCCACACTCGACGTCCTCTTTCTCGTGATCAGCGAGACTATTCCTTAGCACCTGGGGAGGGGGGTTAAGGAAAAACAAAGATAAAAGAAAAGGGGGTGAGATAAATCTCAATAAGTTACTAATGCAACTACATGACATGCTATGATGCAAGAAGCAATAAGCAATAATAAATATCACATAGCACATAGCATTTATCACATAACAGATAGTAGCGGAAATAAACACATAACAAAGGATATAGCCAAGGTTTTCCAAACCGGAACATCCAAATAAAGGATCGCTGCGCAGCTTCAATAATCAACAAATCATCATCTTCATAATAGCATGAAAGCCGAAGAGAAAACCCCCGGTACCGGAACCAATAACCAAAGGAAGTGTCACAAAGGACGGGAGACATGCCACAAAGTCATGCTCCAAGTAAAGCTAAAATGCACACAAAGGAGCTAGCTCTTCTCACATCCAAGGCCAATCTGGAGGAGGGTAATAATGGGGCAAAACAATGGTCAACATCACAATGGACTTGGCCGTGCCATCATAATGTTTCGCATCGCCCAAACACACACAAAATACCAGCTGGACTTTCACGTAAACGCTATGTAATAAAATACTAGCACGATAAACAATCATTGATTCCAAAGTAGGGAATCATACCAAGAAGTCACCAAGAAAGTGAAACGTACCCACAACGCACAATTAAAGTGTTCCAATAATCTCAATTAACACTTAATTAATTTCAAACACAAACTTGATCACAAAGGACTCAATTCTATCACTAGAGTGTACTACAATGATCACTAAGGTCAACTAGAAGGACACCCAAGACTTAGACCAAAACACGTTCTTCAATCTTACAAATTAACACAATGTAAACTTTCAGAGGTCTGTGCGGCCGCCCACAAAGGACTATGCGGTCGCCCAAACAAGCCCTCAAACAAGAACAAAAGCTTTCAGATAGATGTGCGGTCGCCCAGACATTTTTGGGCGGTCGCCCAATCTTCTGAATTGCCGGAAATCGGGAAGAACAAACTGGGTTCTTCCATTTTTAACCCAAAACACATTTCAACCAAAATTTCAACCTTCCAACAAGTTTACTAATGTACCACAACAACTTGTAAGTCTAAAAGGACTTATATAACAACCAAAATCAAGAATCAAACCCAACATTCACATATTCACCATTTTTAACCCAAAATCCAAATAATTCCCAAATAAATTCCAAATAAATTGCAACCTCATCCAAACTTCAAATATAACTATAAAAGCATTATATGAACATCATATAAACATGATATGAACATTTTAGCATCAAAATGGGGGAAAAGTAACTTACTTGCAAATTCTCAAAGATGACGGAATTCAATTCTTTTTGGTTCTACGCGATCCTATCGACGATCTAAACACATTTCACGTTTTAAGAAATGAGAGATTATGAGAGGAAGAGGAAGATAATGAAGAGAGAATGAGGAGAAGAAAAACTCACCTTTTTGCTTGGAGAGAGAGGAAGAAATGGGCTTGGAAATGGGATGGAGAGAGTGAGGGAGAAGGTGAGGGAGGTGAGGGGGAGTAGGGAGATTATTCAAAAACTTACACTTAGGCCCCCTCTCTCACACTACACACAAATATTACACTCCCTACTAACAATTAAGACCCAATAATACCACACTAACCCAAATGACTCAATTAAAATGCTAGGCATAAATATTATAACACATAAAATGCACACATAATTATTTAAATAAATAATAATTTAAATAAATAAATGGGCAATTAAATAAATAATAATTAATTTTTACTAATAAAATAGAGCCTAGATTTCGGGTCGTGACAGTATCCAAGTGCAATATCAAAATTTATGTATTGTATCCAAGTGTATCCAATGTATCTATAATCTGGAATTTTTTTTCAAATAATTCCCTTTTGAATCCATATGTACCAGAATGACACTAGGGAAAATTTATGTACCAAAATGACCACTTTGAGAGAAGTCAGCATTGGTAGTGCCGTTTTTTGTTTAAAGTCGGCATTGCCAATGCCGACTTTAGGCCATTTTTGAAAAACAATTTGAAAAAAAAAAAAAGGCCTAAAGTCGGCATTGCCAATGCCGACTTTAGGCTTTTTTTTTTTTTTTTTTTTTTCAAATTGGGTTTCTCACATTTATATTTATCTGCCGGCGATACGAATTGGGGTTAAAAAATTAAAACGCCCGTTTTTAAAATACCCTGCGGCCGCAAAACTCCCATCAATCTCGTTTGTGATTCTTCCTGCAGCAGATAGGTCGTCGTCTACTCGGGCATGTTTCTCGGCTTCACAGATCCACCGACGGAATTCTAAAAAACTGAATTCGCAAATTGGACTTTGTTTCTTTTGCTTTCTAGATTTCCAAATTGAATTTTTTAAATTGGATTATTGGAGAATAAACTCCAATTTTCGAAACCCAAAATATAGATTACAGAGGGAGTACGAAACTGAATTTGTAAATTGATTTAACCCTCCACAATGACTGTGTAACAAATAAGTATACTAGCCATAATTATTTTTTGATCTTGGGTAACTCTGGTTAGATTGATTTTGTGAACCTAAAAAAGATTAGTAACTGAGTGTGCCTTATTTTCCTTAGTCAGAAACAACAACAGAAAATTGCTCTGGAGTCCTAACTCCTAAATGAATCGCACGAGCAGAACAGAACGGATCGCAGAAGGGTAACCCCAATTCGTATCGCCGCAGATAAATATAAATGTGAGAAACCCAATTTGAAAAAAAAAAAAAAAAAAAAAAAGGCCTAAAGTCGGCATTAGCAATGCCGACTTTAGGGTTTTTTTTTTTTTTTTTTTTTTTTAAATTGGGTTTCAAAAATTGCCTAAAGTCGGCATTGGCAATGCCGACTTCAAACTAAAAACGGCACTACCAATGCCGATTTCTCTCAAAGTGGTCATTTTGATACATAAATTTTTCCTAGTGTCATTCTGGTATATATGGATTCAAAAGGGAATTATTTGAAAAAAAAATCCTATAATCTGAACCCTTGATTTTGATTCTAATCTAATGGTTATGCTTGGTTCTCACGCAATTGTGGTTCTTATTTGAGCATCTACCTACCTATATATATATATATATATATATATATATATATATATATATATATATATATATATATATATATATATATATATATATGCGGGTCCTGTGAGATTTTGGCCCAAAGCCATATCTTTACTCAGGGTCTTCGTGTTTGGAAGTATGTCTTTATTAAAAAAATGATGGACAAGGTATATAATTATAACTGAATATATATTTTATAAATAGAATTTAAACATTTTTGTTTAGGATAAAATTATGAATCAAAGTAAAAGCGTTGACGATTACCAATTTACGTATACAATTCAACATTTAACTGAAAAAATTAAGAAATGAATGCCTGGAGTAACGAAACGTCTGCCCCTTTTCCAAAGGATGGAAGGATCTATTTATAGTAAAAAAAAAAAGAGAGAAAATGGGTAAATAATGGGGTTGATCTTGCGGGATATCGCTCCCACCTTCCAACTTTACATTAGTGGGTGACAGGCCAGTTAGCGTAAGTGATTGTTACTCAAAAAGTCAGAAAAGAGGACAATGCCATTAAGTGGCGCGTGTGGCCGTCCGGCTGGCCACCCGAGACAGGGTGTGCCCCTCACGTACTGGCTTGGCGCAGATGGTGGGTGTGCAAGGTGGGTGTGGGTCTCTACGTTTTGCTTAACCAAAACTTCTCTAAGTACGGTATCCGTCTCTTTATTTGGCACCACACAACAATCTCACACAATCATTTTTCCATCTCTGTTGTTGTGGGGAAACCATTAAATCAGAAATTTCTCCTTCTCCATTTCCATTGGATTAGAGGACCTGGTGTTCATGCGGTGTTATTTATCTTTTTTTTTCTTTCCCTTTCCTCTCAGGCTAATGTTTACCAACTTAATATCCTCTTTTCTTAATGTAGCAATCTTCCATATTCCCAATCCCTCCGCCAAAGCTCCCAGAGATTTCTGATACAACATCAATGGTAAGCTTTCTTCCTCACCTGCATGTCTCATATTGTATTGTTTTCTTCCACTTGTGTAGTTGATGCTTGGTACTGAGTTCTTGGAAAGCGATCATGTCTAAATCATATTTTCGTCATAACAAGTCTTGCATCACACCATTTAATTCTTATTATACTCAAAGCATCAACATTAATAAAGTATGGTTTTTGGTATTTTTTTTTTCAAAAAAAAAAATGTAATTAATAAACCATTGCTTTTGATTAAGCAATTGCTATAAGTAGGTATTTTTAACTTTTGAGAATTTGTACTTTCCTCTATCCTAAAATCCCTTTTTTTTCTTTTTTTTTTTTTGAGATTTTAATCCGTAAAGGAATGTGGATTTCTTAGTAGTTTTGTCCCTGAATTTCTTTTCACCCTTAGTGTAGACACCCCATTTTGGACGTTCATTTATAATCACACTAATTCTGTGTCTCGCCTTTGATTTGGGTCAAAACTTGTTAAGTTGGACATGTTTCGTTAAGTTTCTGACTGACTCTGTTAGTCAGGGGCCAAAATGAACATTAAAACTGCTGCAGAGGGCAAAAATGTGATTCCAGCACATGGATGTCGCGCCCCGACCCGTGGTCCTACTTGGCCCCACGTTCGGGACACGGGCGGAAGACGTCATAAAACATTTTAGGAAAATTTTTCGAAATGTCCTTTCATAAAAGTTTCATATAACCAAACACATTTACTTGAAACTTGATTTCATTTCACACAAACAAACTTTCACAACCCAAAGTACTTAGACACAAGGCTTACACACTTTACTTACAAATTTACAAATCACCAACATGTTCCAAAAATAGGTGATACAAAGATGAGGGTACACTACCCAAAAGGTTATACATTTACATAATGTAGCCTTTACATAACACATGTCCCAAAATGTCTTACCCAAAATCACCACCTCGACGTCCTCCCTTGTGAAGTGACCTATCCCCTGGGCTCTCCTTTATCTAAGGAAAACAACATTGAAAATGACACAAAGTCATAACCCAAACGGTGACTAAACTCACACAAAGGAGAGCTAGCCCAAACCCAATCCGTGTCCCAAGGAAGGGGGTTAAAAATGGGAAACCAATGGTAGAAGCCTTACAATGAACTTGGCTCGTGTGCCATTATAATCCTTACCACTGCCCGACACCACAACAAGTACCAGCTGGACTTTAAACACGAGCATAGTAATAAATACTTGCTTAAACAACAACCGATGCATGATTCCAAAGTAGGGAACCACACAAAACTCATCACAAAGATGCACCAATCCAAAACACATCAAAAGATGTTCAACAATATCCAATTACCATTTAGTCAAATTCCACAACACATATGTTCACAATGGAACCGTTTCCAATAATAGAGTGTTCCACAACAACCCGCTAGGTACTCTAGGATATCACCTAAGACCTAGACCAAGATTGAAATCTACTTCAACTAAAATGGAACATCAAATCTTTTTCAGCATACTGGGCGGTCGGCCACACCTACCTGTGCGGCCGCCCACACCCATCCGCCAGCCAAAACTTAGATAAATTATACTACCTCCGTTCCACCGTCCCAAAAGTACTACACATTAACACTTATAACATTCCCATACTTCTTCTGAGTACAAACTCCACCCTGAACATACTCTTACCACTCTTTGAACACAACCCAAACAACTTAGACAATTACTCCCTTTGTCCCAAAATTACTGTTGGGTTTCGGAGTAACATGCGCAGCGGAATATAGCATTTAAAATTTTATGAAACCCAAAGCCCATAGATCCATTCATATGATTAAATCAAATACATGCATTATGAATACTAGAAAAACTAACCCTTGATGACTTTGAATTGGGTCTTTGATCTTGGTGGAGAAATTGAAGCTTTAATCACGAACAAGTAAGAACACGAACTTTGAAGATGATGAGCTTCACCCTCTAGCGGTATCCACACCTTGAACGAATATCAAGAACACTTGATCTTGGTTGCTAGACCAAAATTATGAAACACGTTTTCACAATTAATATGAACTATATGGAATATTATTTGTGTAATATTTTGTTCTTCAATCTAGGATGTCTTAGAACAAAATAGAACTCTCTCAAACTCTTTGGAGACTTTCACAAAAGCTATGTCATGTTCTGGCCCGAATTTGGCTGTTTATATACAAGTTAGACCTATTCCAAATAGGAAACTTGTGTCAAAACCCATCCAAAATCCTTTTCCTAATTAAATCAGGAAATCTGCCCGGACACACTGTGCGGCCGCCCAAAATCAGGTGTGCGGTCACCCAAAACATGTGCGGCTGCCCAGCCTAGTTTGTGCGGTCGCACACAAGGATCCGAAAGCCTTAATTTTCCAATATAGTCCTTTTAGGATTCCTTCTATTGTGTGTGACCCTCTAGGATTATACTAAGTTGGCAATGGATTCAAACATGAATCCATAAGATATGATTAGGTTCTAGGAAACCGTCATACCTACCCAAATTGTATAACTAGATACAAGTTCGCATTCCTTTAGAATATGTCACAATCCCTTTGTCCACGATCTCATTGAACACAAGTCTGGTCAAACGGTCAACTTGTCTTTGTTCAATACTTTCTCGATTCCGAATATGTTGATAATCCAAATGACATTGATCTAATCAATTAATTTGAGTCCGGACGAACATTTTCATCAACATCATTCCTACGAGAGGCCTAAGCTTGAGATCTCTCCGAAGAGGGGCAAATCCATTTAGCTTTTTATTCTTCCCTACCTGAATCCGATTATGCCAATCATACACTTTATAACTACCCGGTTAAAGGTAGCGTTTGAATATGTCAAACATAATGTTCATCAAGTAGAAGACTATAATAACTTCATGTCTAAGGATTCGAATGACATAACTAATATGAGATATATGTACGACATAAACCATGACATAAATCTCCTACAGCGGGTCATGTCCTATACCTTGCTCCAAACAAGTACCCATAAATCTAACATGATCATCCCATGATCATTTAGCCTTTATACTAGTGCTTAACATGACACGCCCCAAGTCCCGGGATCCCCTAATAGAACCTCGAACCTGGTGCGCGTAACTAACAAGAAACTAACGGGAAACAGGAACAATACCTGTTAGAAACAAACTGACATGATATATATACTCAAGAGTATGGAGCTAAGATAGCTCACACGAGTTCTAGACCAAGAAAATTAAAACCAAACAAGGTTACATACAGCGGAAGACATGCCTAGCAAATAAGCTGGAATCAAGAACTGTCTAGGGACAACAAATACTACCCCAATACAAGCCCAGAGTTTATTAACTCATACAAGATCGTCCTTACCAAAATATAAAAGGACACTAACTTCGAACAAGAATATCCTGCTGAGTAAGTTCCCAGCTAAGTCGAGCCTCACTACGTACTATCCCCTGCTTTCCTGGGGGGGGGGAACAATTAAACAAATAAAGGGTGAGATAAATCTCAGTAAGCTATTAACATGCAACTATATGTCATGTTATCATGCAATACAAGTAGATACTCAACCAAACATATATCAAGTATCATCAAGTAACAAGTATAGGAGAGGCTAAGCCAACCCAACAAGTAATCAAGCTCAAGAAAGGTTCAGGTAACAAGTAGTCAAGTAGTGTGAGAGGCTAGACCAGCTCACCAAGATGCACATAGGCCTATCACGCATTTTTACCTGAATCCTTCCTTATTCCTCCCAAGAATACCATTTGTTGTCGATGCTTTTCTAGCTGAGGACAACCAAGAACAAGAACAAGAAACTGCTGTGCAGTATATAAGAAGACCTGGTAACCAGTGTCATCCACAAGAACAAGATCCACGAGGTGTTCAAGACAAGAGTTTAGCATTCACTTAAGTCAGGCTTATTGCTCCAACCAAGGAAGCTATGCCCTTACTATGGCCGGTAGTAAGGGGTCAAGCACAAATACATAGGGACCCGATTGTCACTTAAGCCCCAGCTCTCGCGACAAGCGTGAACCTATATATTTCCGAACAAGCAAGGAGAACCAGCTGGACTCACACAAGAATGTACAAGTAGATGTTTACTTGAACTACGAGAATAGAACTAAGTCCCATACTAGTGGACCAGTCTTTATGCACCATGTATCATGTGCTCACGAAAATATGCACCATGTAATCATGTATCATGTGCTCACGAGAATATAAGTACACATACGCAATTATTGCGAATACAAACCTACAAACCAAGATAACAATGGCACATAAGGTGTCCATGTAACACGATCAATCCAAGTAAGAGTCCATTTATAACAGACTTCAGTCAAGTAATAGGGTATATCACTTTGTCACATGCCAAATTTGCACGTACATATTCATATCACGTTTAACACATTAAAGTGTCTATCACGATACCCTTACTATCAAATAGAGCCCAATACCTTAGACTCTAAATACGGAGAAAAATAGGTCACATCATACCTAGTCACAATCATATCTCACGTATATGTATCGTTAGTAATCGAATACATTTTGCACACATATTGTGTTCTGTAGTTATTCTTATTAACTTAAATCGTAGTATTAACGATTATATGGATTATCTTCATATTACACTAGTCCCTATTTTCTTTTAGGAACCTATTTCAAGACAAGATATCTTATTTATTCTTTATATACTTCATTGAGTATATACACGATTAAAACCAATCACTAGCACTTTAGTGTTTGTTCATAACACTTACAATACACACGTATCAAATTCAATTATGTAGTAGAGTTAATCATTCTCTATCTAGTTCCATATCCCAACTCTTTTGGTTATTCATACCATGTATCAATCAATCAAGAAGCCACATTCTATCAAATAAATATATGCAAGATTTGCATATACACATCAAGACCCTTTCAAGTTTATTACCATACACATATATTGGTGTCAAGGCACGTACAAGATTTTAAAATCTTATATTCAAGTCTTAATCCAATTATTTGGATGTTCAAGTCATGTACAAGATTTTATTGTCTTATACTTCAAGTTACTGTCTCAACTTAAGACATTCAAGACCTTCAAGACATTCAAGACATTCAGGACATTCAAGACATTCAAGACATTCAATACATATACAAGATTTTATCATCTTATATCCAAATTCTCAATCCATTTCTTTGGATGGTTAAACATGTACAAGAGTTAAACATCTTATACTTCGAGTTCAAGCTAGGAAGATGAATTATACATCTTTCACGTATTAGTTTCAAATACTTTTCTTAGGACATTCAAGCTCAAGACATTAGTTGGTGCCCCTAAGGTACACAAACATTAACTTCAAGACACATAAAAGAGTTACTACTCTTATACCCAAGTTATCATTTAATTATGATTCAAGTCCACATTTCATTTGTTCACAAAGGGACTATTTTTCAGTACTAGAGTGTTCTACAACACTCATCTAGGCCATCTAGGGTAGTACCCTAAACCTAGACCAAGAATACTTCGAGTTCAAATTAAGTAAATGAGCTATACCACTCATACTTACAAGTTCATAATCCCTTACATAGGATATTCAATCTCAAGTCATTGTTTTAATGCCCCTAAGGTGCACAATCATTAACTTCAAGACACGTATAACACATAAGTGCTTGTTCATAGCACTTACAAGACATAAAGAAGAGTTCTTCCTTTTATACTCAAGTTCTCATTTTAATTTAATGAGTAATCATGTTCAAGACTCACTTCTGATACCCCTAAGGTGTCACAACACTTGCTAGGACATCTTATCTTAAGGCTATATGCCTTAGGAGGGATAAGCTTTCAATTTAATTTAGATTTAAAACACTTTGGTTGGAACAGGGGACCGGGCGGGCGCCTAGGGTAGACCGGGCGGGCGCTCATCCAAGCACATTTGAAACCCAAAACTTCTGGTGAAATAGGCGGGCGCTCGAGGTACCACCAGGCGGGCGCCTGGTACAATTTTTAGCAAATACCCATTTCTTTCCCAGGCTTAGAAATCCCCGTCCCAAGCGTAGGAGTATACTTTTACTAACAATTTAACAATACCCAGGACATCCAAACAAGTTCAGAACATTACTTTCAAGCTCAATTCATTTCTTTTACCGTCCCATAAATAATAGGATAATTTCCTTTTATTCCAATTTAATATTTCACCGTCCCCAAAAGTATAAGTACAATTTTATAATATACTAATATACCAATTTAGGGATACTTCCATTCATTTCCCCGTACCACAAATAATGATACAATTTTTCTAATAATATTTAAATCAAGTTACTATTTTACCGTCTCACGAATAGGAGTATAATTTTCTTATTAACTTTCCCAGATACTTTTGCAAGTCTATTTCATTCCCAGGAAGATTTTCAATCTTGTTTTCATACGAATACTCCCTTCGTCCCAAATTTACAAGTATCACAAAAATTGCTCAAAACACAATTTTAACAAGAACAAGTAGCGGGAATAACATATATGCATGTTATTACAAGTAAGGGGGAGTCAATAGCTTACCTAGTCCGAAATCAAGTTGACCCAAATTAATTTCTGTTCGGCAGGAAACGCTCTATTCAACGCCACGAATATTTATCCGGGACCGGAATCACGAACAGAGGATTAATTAAGCTCGAGGAGTCGAGAATAGGAAGAATCCTATACTTAGCTTTTACACAGAGAGAGTACGAGAAGAAACTTTAGAATTTGCTTTCTCACTCAGTGAAAGCAACAAGATATACTTGCCACTTTCAAAGAATTGCAACTAGGCCCCTCAAGTTCTAAATTTGACAAAAAGGCCCCTAAACTTTCAACTTTGACATTTAACCACCTTAATTTTCTAAAGTAGTTAAATAAATTAACTCAAATAAAATAGCATATAAATATGCTAGTCAAGAATTTAACAAATAAGTTAAATATTTAACGAGATTAAGGATGGGCATTACATAACAAGTACTAGGGACGGAGATTATTATACGTAAACATAAACAAAAATAATAATCAAAACATCTCTTTATTGATATGAAATAAATGATAACAATTACAACGTTTATTAAACGTGCTTAGGGCACCACTACCAACAATCTCCCACTTGCCCTAGGCCCAATCTCCCATGTATCTAATACCTATGGACCTAACATGACCTTCATGTTTAGCTTGTGGAAGTCCTTTTGTTAGCGGGTCCGCGACATTGTCATCAGTAGGTACTTTCCATATATTCACGTCACCTCTGTCAATGATTTCTCGAATGACATGGTAACGCCTAAGTATATGTTTGGATTTTTGATGTGCCCTTGGTTCCTTTGCTTGAGCAATAGCACCATTATTATCACAATAAAGATCTATTGGATTAGCAATACTAGGAACCACTTCATGTTCAGTGATGAACTTCTTAATCCAAACAACTTCCTTTGCAGCATCCGATGCAGCAATATACTCAGCTTCCGTTGTAGAATCAGTGGTTGTACTATTCTTGGAACTCTTCCAGCTTACAGCTCCACCATTTAACATAAACACAAAACCCGATTGCGATCGACTGTCATCTATGTCGGTTTTGAAGCTTGCATCCGTGTAAGCATTTACAACGAGATCATCTTCCATTCCTCCATAGACCAAAAACGAGTCTTTAGTCCTTCTCAAGTACTTAAGAATCGCTTTTACAGCCACCCAGTGATTTTCACCGGGGTCGGATTGGTATCTGCTTGTCATGCTCAAAGCATAAGATACATCCGGCCTAGTACAAATTATGGTATACATGATGGACCCAATTGCCGAAGCATATGGAACATCATTCATTTTCTCACGCTCATCTTTTGTCTTAGGACATTGAGTCTTGCTTATAGAAACTCCATGTAACACCGGCAAGGTACCTCTTTTAGAATTTTCCATACGGAATCTTCTAATGACCTTGTCAATGTATGTACTTTGGCTTAAACCAAGTAGCTTACTTGATCTATCTCTACAGATCTTAATGCCAAGTATATATGCGGCTTCACCCATATCTTTCATTGCGAAACACGTTCCCAACCAAGTCTTTACGGACTGAAGTGTAGGAATGTCGTTTCCAATGAGTAATATGTCATCCACATATAAAATCAGGAATAGCACTATGCTCCCACTAATCTTCTTGTATACACAAGGCTCATCTTCGTTCTTGATGAAATCAAACTCTTTGACCGATTCATCAAAATGGAGATTCCAACTCTTAGAAGCTTGCTTCAATCCATAAATGGATTTCTGCAATTTGCATACCTTAGAATTCTGTTCAAAACCTTCTGGTTGTGTTATATACACATCCTCTTGTAGTTTTCCATTAGGAAAGCGGTTTTGACATCCATTTGCCATATTTCATAATCATGATATCCGGCAATGGCAAGCAAAATTCTTATAGACTTGATCATCGCTACGGGTGAAAAGGTTTCATCATAGTCAATACCATGAACTTGCCTATAACCATTCGCTACAAGTCTAGCTTTGTAAGTATGCACCTTCCCATCCATGTCAGTCTTCTTCTTGAAGACCCATTTTCATCCTATGGTTTTTACACCTCGGGTGCATCAATCAAGTTCCAAACTTGATTGTCTTGCATGGATTGCAATTCGGATTCATGGCTCCAAGCCACTTGTCCGAATCAGGAGAAGACATCGCCTCTAGATAGGTTGTCGGTTCATCATTCTCAATGATTTCCACCTCATTACTATCCGTTACGATAAATCTATATCTCTCGGGCTCGGATCGTAACCTACTAGATCTGCGAATTACTTGTGTATTTTCAACAGGTTCCACAACTCCTTGTGGTTCTTTTTCTTGTTCCACTATTGGTTCAATGTTGTTTTCTGGGTCTCGAATTTCTTCAAGATTTATTTTACTCCCACTGATTTCTTTGGAGAGAAACTGTTTCTCTAGAAAGACACCAGTCCGGGCAACAAACACTTTGTTGTCCTCTCGGTTGTAAAAGTAATATCCTTTAGTTTCTTAAGGATATCCCACGAGAATACATTTATCAGATTTGTGTGCTAGTTTGTCGGAGACAAGTCTTTTGACAAAAGTTTCGTAACCCCAAATCCTCATGAAAGACAAACTAGGTTTCTTTCCGCTCCACATCTCATATGGAGTCTTTGGAACCGATTTAGTTGGAACTTGATTTAGTGTGAAAGCAGCGGTTTCTAGGGCGTAACCCCAAAAGGATATTAGAAGATCAACTTGACTCATCATTGATCGAACCATGTCTAACAAAGTTCGATTTCTCCTCTTGGACACACGGCCATTGTGGTGTTCCGGGTGGAGTCAATTGTGAAACTATTCCATAATTCTTTAGATGATCATCAAATTCATGACTCAAGTATTCTCCACCTCGATCCGATCGAAGTGCTTTAATACTTTTGCCAAGTTGTTTTTCTACTTCATTTTGAAATATTCTAAATATCTCAAATGCTTCACTTTTATGTTTCATTAGGTAAACATACCCAAATCTACTATAATCATCGGTGAAGGTTATGAAGTATTGAAATCCTCCCCTAGCATTTCTACTTAATGGTTCGCATACATCGGAATGTATCAACCCCAATAAGTCGCTTGCCCTTTCACCTAGCTTGGTAAAATGTGTCTTAGTCATTTTTCCAAGAAGACACGACTCACAAGTGTCATATGACCCAAGGTCACATGAACCTAAGAGATCGTCCCCATGGAGTTTTGAGATACGCTTCTAATTAATATGACCAAGACGGCAATGCCACAAATAAGAATGATTTACATCATTAGGTTTATATTTCTTATTTATATGATAGATATTTTCATTATTTTCATTCTTGACATCCAAGACATAAAGGCCATTAAATGAATTAGCAACACCATAAAGCACATCATTTAAATAAATAGAAAATTTCTTATTCTCAATAAGAAACTTAAAAACCTTCATTATCCAAACAAGAAATTGGAATAATATTTCTACTTAAACCTGATACATAATACCAATTGTTTAAAATAAGTATTAAACCGGAAGGTAAAGTGACTTCATAAGTCCCTACGGCTAATGCAGCAACTCTTGCTCCATTCCCCACGCGTAGGTCTACTTCACCCTCTTTAAGCAGTCTCCTATTCTTTAGTCCCTGCACATTTAAACAAATGTGAGAACCACATCCGGTATCCAATACCAAAGAATCAGTGCTAGAAAGGAGAATATCTATCATATAGATACCTGAAGTCGACGCAGCCTTGCTACCCTTCTTCTTCTTTTGCTCTTCCAAGAAAGCCTTGCAATTACGTTTCCAATGACCAATTTCTTGACAATGGAAACAGATTGCATCCTTTTGTGAATCGGGTTTTGCCTCAGAAGCCTTGGCAACCTTTGTCTTGCTTATCTTGGGTTTGACAACTTTTTCCATACCCTTTCCTTTGGCACCAGCCTTCTTCCCATCATGAACCAAGAGCACAGGAGAACCTTTCTCCACAATCTTCATCTCCGCAGTTTTAAGCATCCCATGCAACTCGGAGAGATTCTTATCCATTCCATGCATGTTATAATTCATCACAAACTGATTATAACTTTTAGGCAATAAATTAAGAATGACATCCTTGGCTAGCTCCAATGGAATTGGATAGCCAAGTTTCTAAAGATACTCTACATACCCTTTCATTTTAAGCATGTGAGGACTCACTTGTTTCCCTTCACTCATTTTGCAAGAAGTGAATGAAACAATGGTCTTGTACCTCTCTTGCCTAGCTTGCTCTTGAAACATGGCTCTTAACTCCACGCCTATCTCATAGGCTTCCAAATGTTCCAAACTTTGTTGGAGTTTTGAGCATATAGTAGCAAGCATGAGACAACTTACATATCTAGAATCATTACGATGTTTCTTGTAATTGTCTCTTTCTGCCCTCGGGGCAGTAGGCTCTGGTTCAGCAGGAAGAGGCCCATCGAGAATGTACAACTTATCTTCTTGCCTAAGAAAAATTCTTAGGCTACGGATCCAATCCATAAAGTTCGTACCATTCTCTTGGAGCTTATCCTTCTCAAGGATCGATCGCAACGAAATTGATTGAGTGTTGTTAGTCATTATCTACAATTATGCAAAATTTCCAAAATTTAATAAGTACCAATTTTCATTAAAGAAATAAACAATGTATTTTTTAAAAAATACTCCCACTAAATTATACAACCTTCTTTACACATCCAATGTATAGTATAATTTAAATGGGTTAAGATCCCGCTTTAATTCAATTTTAAGTCAGCTAAGGCGGATTACACAAAATCAAATTAATTAGGTAGACAACTCTTGTCAATCATATCTCATATGACTCTTAGTTCCTTTTATGAGATTCTTTAAGAAATCCTATTTCAAAAAGCATGTTAAATCTCATCTTTGCCTAGGCTCAAAACTGTTTTGACGCCCAATTAAGTCCAACCATTTTAAACGTATAGTTAATGTGCCTCGCTAGGGCGTGCCCACATTATCTATCTTGCTCTTACATAAATAAAGTCAATGCATCTCGCTAGGGCGAGTCTACATTAAATTCACCCATGTATTAACAAGTGTTTTAATCATGGCATGGCAATAAATGACTTAAAACTTTCTTTGAAGGTTCATCACATATAGCATACAACACATTTATGAGCACATAATATAAACATGTTACGCATCAAGTTTAGCTACTAAATTAATCTCCATTAATTTAAGCATAATATTTATGTGTCATTAGTTTCTCTATAATTATGAGGATGAGACTATTTCAACTTTGGTTATTATCTCCAAATCAAGACAACAAGAAGTGCGGCCGAAACTAAGCCATAAGGCATCCACAATTCCGCACTAATTCAAGAAACCAAGAAAGTAGTCCATGTAGCCGAAACTAAGCAATAGATGGTCTCGATGAACGTAGGCCAATTGCATCCACAATTCCACATGGATCTCTAATCTTTGAATCAAGAACTTTGTTTCTTAATTTTAGCAATTATGAACTCTTCATAATTCTAACTTCGTTTTATCTTTGAAACTTTGATTGCGATCAAGTTTGGGAAACACAATCTCGATGAACGTAGATTAGTCATCCAAACCTTGAACCAATCTTAGAATCACAAGACTAAAACAAATAGGAAAATCAAACCCCAGGATCCACACACAAACCAACTGCCCAAAACCCACTCCAGATCAGCAGGTCTTGTCACTGGTCTGGTCGGACCCCATCAAAATACCAGATTCTGACTCTGACCGAAAATCAAAACCAGAATCCTGACAACTATGCGGCCGCCCAAGAAAAACTGTGCGGCCGCCCAAGATTTTCTGTGCGGTCGCACAGTAGCATCCGAATGAATTTTTAAAGTTCGAAAATTTGTCTCAAAATTGTTTTCCACGATTATTAAAACTTTGATCCAATCAAAAATTAATAATCAAACAATTCCGAATCCAACATAATTTTTAGTGCAATTTAATAGTGCGATTAAAGTTGTAAAACAATAAAACACATAAAATCATATAACACATAAACATCATATAATCCAATATTCATAGCATGCTAGGCATACAAACAATTTATATACACACAACATGATCTAAGTATTGAAATAATCAACATGAACGGGGCTCTGATACCACTGTTGGGTTTCGGAGTAACATGCACAGCGGAAAATAGCATTTAAAATTTTATGAAACCCAAAGCCCATAGATCCATTCATATGATTAAATCAAATACTTGCATTATGAATACTAGAAAAACTAACCCTTGATGACTTTGAATTTGGTCTTTGATCTTGGTGGAGAAATTGAAGCTTTAATCACGAACAAGTAAGAACACGAACTTTGAAGATGATGAGCTTCACCCTCGAGCGGTATCCACACCTTGAACGAATATCAAGAACACTTGATCTTGGTTGCTCGACCAAAATTATGAAACACGTTTTCACAATTAATATGAACTATATGGAAAATTATTTGTGTAATATTTTGTTCTTCAATTTAGGATGTCTTAGAACAAAATAGAACTCTCTCAAACTCTTTGGAGACTTGCACAAAAACTATGATATATTCTGGCCCGAATTTGGTTGTTTATATACAAGTTAGACCTATTCCAAATAGGAAACTTGTGTCAAAACCCGTCCAAAATCCTTTTCCTAATTAAATCAGGAAATCTGTCCCGACACACTGTGCAGCCGCCCAAAATCAAGTGTGCGGTCGCCCAAAACATGTGCGGCCGCCCAGCCTGGTTTATGCGGTCGCACACCAGGATCAGAAAGCCTTAATTTTCCAATATAGTCCTTTTAGGATTCGTTCTATTGTGTGTGACCCTCTAGGATTATACTAAGTTGGCAATGGGTTCAAACATGAATCCATAAGATATGATTAGGTTGTAGCAAACCGTCATACCTACCCAAATAGTATAACTAGATACAAGTTCGCATTCCTTTAGAATATGTCACAATCCCTTTGTCCACGATCTCATTGAACATAAGTCATGGTCAAACGGTCAACTTGTCTTTGTTCAATACTTTCTCGATTCCGAATATGTTGATAATCCAAATGACATTGATCTAATCAATTCATTTGAGTCCGGCCGAACATTTTCATCAACATCATTCCTACGAGAGGCCTAAGCTTGAGATCTCTCCAAAGAGGGGCAAATCCATTTAGCTTATTATTCTTCCCTACGTGAATCCGATTATGCCAATCATACACTTAACAACTACCCGGTTAAAGGTAGCGTTTGAATATGTCAAACATAATGTTCATCAAGTGGAAGACTATAATAACTTCATGTCTAAGGATTCGAATGACATAACAAATATGAGATATATGTACGACATAAACCATGACATAAATCTCATACAGCGGGTCATGTCCAGTACCTTGCTCCAAACAAGTACCCATAAATCTAACATGATCATCCCATGATCATTTATCCTTTATACTAGTGCTTAACAAGTACTAGGGACGGAGATTATTATACATAAACATGAACAACAATAATAATCAAAACATCTCTTTATTTGTCACGCCCCGGAAATCTCAAAAATCCATAAATATAAAATTTACATAATATACTTCTCCAAAATACAAAATACCCAACACGGGTGCGTGAATTCAACTATGAAATCTATACCATCAAACAACACCTCAACGAGATTATAACTCGGAGACTAGAAACAAACGCGGAAGCAAGAACAACTATTAACAAAAATCCCCAAAGTGCAACCGTATATTCAAAACACTAAACGACTACGAACCCACAATAATATACGCAAAGGCTCCGAAGGGCAACTATCCCAAATGCGATCAACCTGCTCAGAAGATTCCCGCTACAACAGACCTCACAACGCTACCACTTGCTTTCCTGGGGGGGGGGGTTAAGGAAAAACAATTTGAAACAAGAAACGGGGTGAGATAAAATCTCAGTAAGTTACTAAATGTATCTACATGGCATAATATCATGCAAATCAACGATATAACTGAACAACTAAATCACATAACAACAAATGAGAAAGCTCCCTATCGCCAACTGTCCCATACCAGTTGGAAATAACGACTAACTCATCATGCAGCACATAAGACTGAAATAAACACGTTACAAAGGATACTGAGCCAAGGTTTCACCAAACTGATAGAACAATCGCTGCGTAGCTTCAACCGATAAACCAATCAACAATAGCAGCATAACAGCTGAAGAGAACCCCAGTCAGAACCGACCAATCAATCAATCAACCAATCAAACCATCTTCGTAGTAGCATAATAGCTGAAGAGAAAAACCCCCGGTCAGAACCGACCAATCAATCAATCAACCCATTAAACCATCTTCATAGTAGCATAAAAGCTAAAGAGAATACCCCCGGTACCGGAACCAATAACCAAATGAAGTGTCACAAGGGACGGGAGACATGCCACAAAGTCATGCTCCAAGTAAAGCTAAAATGCACACAAAGGAGCTAGCTCTTCTCACATCCAAGGCCAATCTGGAGGAGGGTAATAATGGGGCAAAACAATGGTCAACATCACAATAGACTTGGCTGTGCCATCATAATGTTTCGCATCGCCCAAACACACACAAAATACCAGCTGGACTTTCAAGTAAAGGCTAAGTAATAAAATGCTAGCACAATAAACAACCATTGATTCCAAAGTAGGGAACCATACCAAATAATCACCATAAAGATGCAACGGGTACTCATGAAGAGTTTAACAACAACGATAACAAGAGTTTCTCATGAAGAGCACAACAACGATAAACGGAATTTCTCATAAAGAGCACAACAACATTGATCATTAAAACAAGATGATTCCAAGACAAGGACCCATACCAAACACATCCTAAAGATGATACCCACGAGTTATTCATAAAGAGCACAACCCAAACGGTCGCTCACCAATGGCACAATGACTATTACCAAAATGACCCTAAACATTTACTCATAAAGATATACTAGGACTATGAACTCAACCATCTCATCACACCTGGAATTCCAAAGTAGGAAATCAGAATGAATACACCTTAAGGTTAATCAAACCGTAAGTACCCAATCGCCAATTCACGCTTTACCTCCGTCTATAACGAACCAATTCTAAACACCCCAAACGAATCCAAAAGGTTACCCTTATTAGAACATGATCATGACCGGACTAAACCCTACACTTTAGTTTCCAAAACAACCCTCTAGGTACTATAGGATATCACCTAAAACCTAGACCAAGTCTTATTCTAAAATCAATCCGATCAGTAAAATAACTTTCAATTAAAGGGTCTCAAAGTATGAAATCCTCACTTATATCTCAAAGATGATCATAACAACTCAATAAAGTCACTCAATTGGATTTACAAAACTTGTTCATAATGGATCGATACAACTCCTCTTAACCTCAAACACCCAATAAAATCCCAAAGTATAAAACTTATAACTTAACTAAACAACCTATACCATCTTGTATTACTCGAAGAGAGCTTCGAAACGATAGTTTACACACCTAAAACGGAGTCCGGATGAGAAAGTTATGGCCTCCGGAAGATCGAACGAAAAACTGACAAACTGGAAAAATAGGGGTGCGCGCGCCTCCCTAAAAAGGGGTGCGCGCGCCTCCCTTGATCAGAAGACTGCGTTTTTGAAGCAGAAAAGGGTGCGCACGCCTCCCAAAACATGGTGCGCGCGCCTCCTTGCCCGGAGGGACGAAATCCGGCCAAAATTCTGGGTTTCTTCCAAAAATCGACCCAAACTAAAACCAAACCAAAATGTAACACATCCAACAAGTATAACAAGGTACTAGAACAACTTATAAGTCTAAAATGACTCATATAACATCTATTAGACAACCTAAACCAAGAGATGATCCAAACACCCAATTCTCACAAAAATGGATAGTTTTACAAATAAATTCCAAATCAACCAAAGAAGCCATATATGTCAACTAGAGCATCAATGGAGTTAAAGATGAACATTTTTAGCATAAATGGGGGAAAAGCAACTTACTTGGCCCAAAATCAAAGTTCTCCAAATCAAGATTTTCTTGGCTCCAAACGACCACCTCAACGATCTAAGCATTTTCATAAAATGAGAAATAAGAAAAGAAGAAGGGAAGATGACTAAAAAGAAGAGAGAAGGGGAGAGCTTTCTTACCTTCAACAAATGGAGGAGAGAGAGAGAAAAAAGGAGTGTGTGTTGGAGAGAGAGAGAAGTGAGGGAGAAATGAGGGAGGAGAGGGGAAAAGAGGGAGTAAGTAGGAGGATTTAAGGAATTTACACATAGACCCCCTCCCCTACACACTAACTCAATCATCTTATATTCCCCACTAACATATAAGACTCAACACTTCTACACTAGCACAAATGACCCAAATAAAATGCTAGGCATAAATTATTAAGAAACACAAAATGCACCCATAATTATTTAAATAAATAAATAATTTAAATAAATAAATAAGAAATAATAAATAATTAAATATTTATTACTACGAAAATAGAGGCGGGTTTTCGGGTCGTTACATTATTGATATGAAATAAATGATAACAATTACAACGTTTATTAAACGTGCCTAGGGCACCACTACCAACAATTACAAGTATCACAAAAATTATCCAAATCACAAAATAACAATCACAAGTATCAAGTATAACATATATGACCATTTTAACATTTAAGGGGGAATTAGTAATTTACCTATTTCGGGAAAAAGTATCGCAAAAATATGTTTTGTTCGGGTAGAAATGACCTATTCAACGCCCTGATCATTTTTATATAATTAGATTTTAAAACGGATAAGTAATTTAAAATATATAAAATCTAATGAAATGAACTTACCTTTTCTCTTAACCCTAGGAAGAACGAGAAATGTTCTGGGAAAGTAGGAATATGCAGAGGAAGAGAGTAAGGATAAGTTTATAAAGATTTTCTTACCCATTTTTATACTTAGGTCACTCAAGTTTCATTTTCAACCCTTAGACCCATGAACTTATATTTCCAATAAGGACCCTAAGGTTTCAACTTAATCATTTACTCCTTTAACCATTATTACTACTAACTAAATAAATAACACAATTAATTAAACAATATGTGCAAGTCATGAAATATGATGCAACACATAAAATGCACACATAAGGTCAAATTAAAATCCCCAGAAATATAAAATAAATAGGGACGGGTTTTGGGGTCGTTACAATCACTCCTCCTTAAAGAAAATTCATCCCGAATTTTAGGGTTACTTACCAAAAGTGTCAAATAACCAGGGGTATTTTCTCTCCATTTCCTCTCTAGGCTCCCAAGTTGATTCTTCCACATTATGGTTCCTCGACACAATTCTAACAAGAGGAATACTTTTAGTTCTCAATTCTTGAACTTTAGATTCAATCACCTGAACTGGATGCTCCTCATAGGACATACTTGGTTCAATATCCTCAGGTATCTCAGATAACACATGAGATGGATCATAAACATACTTTTGAAGCATTGAAACATGAAACACATTATGAATCTTGTCAAGAGAAGGAGGTAATGCAAGACGATAAGCTCGATCTCCAACTCTTCCCAAAATCTCAAAAGGCCCTACGAACCTTGGAGCAAGTTTCCCTTTCTTCCCATATATTTTTATTCCCACCTTTGGAGAAACTTTCAAAAACACAAAGTCACCCTTTTCAAACTCAAGGTCTTGTCTCTGGTGATCTGTATAACTCTTTTGTCGACTCTGAGCAGTAGTCAATCGATCCCGAATAAGCTTAACCTTCTCAACTGAATCATTAACCATATCATCACCCCAAATTTTTGCTTCCCCAACTTCATCCCAACAAATAGGTGAACTACATTTTCTTCCATACAATGCTTCATAAGGAGCCATCCCAATAATGGACTGAAAACTATTGTTATAAGCAAATTCCACAAGAGGCAAATGAATATCCCAAGAATCTGAGAAATCAACTGAACAAGCCCTCAACATATCTTCAAGAATCTGAATGGTTCTTTCTGACTGACCATCTGTTTGAGGATGAAAAGCAGTACTAAACCTCGACTCTGAACCCAAAGCCTTCTGAAATGCTTGCCAAAACCGAGAAGTGAATCTAGGATCACGATCAGAAACAATGCTAACTGGAACTCCATGTAGTTTCACAATCTCATTAATGTACAACGTAGCAAGCCTTTCTATAGAATAACCCATCTCAATAGGTAAGAAGTGAGAAGACTTTGTCAATCTGTCCACAGTCACCCAAACTGCATCATGCCTTCTCCGAGTACGAGGTAACCCTGACACAAAATCCATAGTAACATGTTCCCATTTCCATTCCGGTATCTCTAAAGGTTGAAGCAAACCTGCGGGTCTCTGATGTTCAACTTTCACTTGTTGACAACTTAAACACTTTGACACATAATCAGCTATCTCCCGCTTCATGTTGTTCCACCAAAAATGCTGCTTCAAATCTTGATACATTTTGGTACTCCCGGGATGAGTAGTATACCTCGACTTATGGCCTTCCTTGAGAACTTGAAGTTTAATCCCATCAACATTAGGAACACACAATCGCCCTCTAAAAGTCAATACCCCTTCAGAACTGAGAGAAAAGTCTTCAAATCTTCCATCTGTGATTTTACTCATTATCTTCACTAACTCGAGGTCATCTTTCTGAGCATCCTTGATTTGTTGAATTAAGGTTGCCAATACTCTGATATTCTCAAATATAGCCCCATGCCTCGATTCATAAGGACACCTATCTCGAGCATCTTCTAACATCTTCCATTCCCGTACCATCAATGAAGCTACATAAGACTTCCGGCTAATAGCATCAGCTACCACATTCGCCTTGCCCGGATGATAAGAAATGGTGCAATCATAATCCTTCAACAGCTCCGTCCATCTTCTTTGTCTATTATTCAACTCTTTCTGGGAGAAAAGGTACTTCAAACTCTGATGATCTGTGAAAATCTCAAACTTTGCTGCATATAAATAATACTTCCATTTGTGTAACGCAAAACCAATAGCTGCAAGCTCCATATCATGGGTCCGATAATTCTTCTCACTAGGTGTTAACTTCCTTGAAGCATACGCAATTACCTTCCCACTCTGCATTAAAACACACCCCAAGCTTTCTTTTGAAGCATCACTATAAATTACCAATTCATCATTCCCATTAGGCAGTGAAAAAATAGGAGCGATGGTCAACCTCTTCCTTAACTCCTCAAAGATAACTTGACATTTGTCATCCCACACATATGGCACATTCTTTTGAGTCAGTTGAGTTAATGGTGTAGCAATCTTGGAAAATCCTTCTATGAATCTTCGATAATACCCTGCTAACCCCAAGAAGCTTCAAATTTCACTAACTGAGTCTGGCCTCTTCCAATTCACAATGGCTTCTATTTTTGATGGATCAACAGATATACCTATATTAGAAACCACATGTCCCAGAAAAGAAACTCCATCAAGCCAAAAAGCACACTTACTGAATTTTGCAAACAACTGCTTCTCCTGAAGAATAGATAGAACCATTCGCAAGTGTTGCTCATGTTCTTCTCGAGACTTACAATAAACCAGGATGTCATCGATAAACACAACCACAAAAGAATCAAGATAAGGCTTGAAAACCCGATTCATCATATCCATAAAAACAGCTGGAGTATTTGTTAACCCGAAAGGCATAACAAGAAACTCATAATGACCATACCTACAACGGAAAGCAGTCTTAGGAATGTCTTCTGAGTCAATCTTCAACTGGTGATACCCACTCCTTAAATCAAGCTTCGAAAAGACAACTGACCCTTGGAGTTGATCAAATAAATCATCAATGTGAGGCAAAGGATATTTGCTCTTTACAGTCACCTGATTCAGTTTTCTATAGTCGATGCATAGTCTCAAGGACCCATCTTTCTTCTTTATAAACAACACAGGAGCTCCCCACGGTGATACACTAGGTCGGATGAAACCCCTATCAAGCAACTCTGGCAATTGAACTTTCAACTCCTTTAATTCAGCTCGAGCCATTCTGTAAGGTGACTCAGATATCGGGGTAGTACCTGGAAGTAAGTCAATACAAAACTCGATCTCCCTATCGAGAGCCATAGAATACTCAGTAGAGAACACATCAGGAAACTCTTTCACAACATGCACATCCTCTGTCACGACCTGAAATCTAGGCACTATTTTATTAGTAATAAATGATTATTGTTTAATTAATTGCCTATCTATTTATTTAAATTATTATTTATTTAAATATTTATGTGTTATAATAATTATGCCTAGCATTTTATTTGGGTCATTTGTGCTAGTGTAGTATTATTTGGTCTTAATTGTTAGTAGAGAGTGTAAGTATTTGTGTTAGTAGTTGGGGAGGGGGCCTAAGTGTAAATTCTTTAAATTATTTCCCCTACTCCCTCCCTACTCCTTCTCTTCTCCCTCACCCTTCCCCTTCACTCACTCCATCTCCCAGCAACTCTCTTCCTCTCTCATTAGCTTTGGGTAAGTTTTCTTTCTTTCCTTCTCTCTTCATTCTCTTCCTCTTCTTCTTGTTATTTCTCATTTCTTAAAACATGAAATGTGTTTAGATCGTCGATAGGATCGCGTAGAACCAAGAATATTCGAATTCCGTCAACTTTCATTATTTTCAAGTAAGTTGCTTTTCCCCCATTTTTATGCTAAAATGTTCATATCATGCTTATTTAATGCTTGAGTTGTTATATTTGAAGTTTGGTTGAGTTTCGAATTTATTTGAAATTTATTTGAGTTTTGGGTCAAAAATGGTGATTTTATGAAGGTTGGATTTGAATCTTGATTTTTGTTGTTAAATGTTGTTATATGAGTCCTTTTGACCTATAAGTTGTTTTAGTTCATTAATATGCTAGTTAAGAGTGTTGGATTTTGGTTGAGTTTTGGTTTGGGTTGAAAAATGGAAGAACCCAGTTCTTCTCTCCCGAATTCCGGCAGTCCAGAAGGTTGGGCGACCGCCCAAAAATGTCTGGGCGACCGCACATCTATCTGAAAGGTTTTGTTCTTGTTTGAGGGCTTTTTGGACGACCGCACAGTCCCTTGTGGGCGGCCGCACAGAACATCTGAAAGTTTTCATTTGTTATTTTGTGTGATTGGAGAATGCGTTTTGGTCTAAGTCTTGGGTGTCCTTCTAGTTGACCTTAGTGAACATTGTAGTGCACTTTAGTGATAGAATTGGGTCCTTTATGATCAAGTTTGTGTTTGAAATTTATTAATTGTTAATTGGGATTTTGGAACACCTTTATTGTGTATTGTTGGTTCATTTCATCTTCTTGGTGATTATTTGGCATGATTCCCTACTTTGGAATCAATGGTTGTTTATTGTGCTAGTATTTTATTACTTTGCCTTTACTTGAAAGTCCAGCTGGTATTTTGTGTGTGTTTGGGCGATGCGAAACATTATGATGGCACAGCCAAGTCCATTGTGATGTTGGCCATTGTTTTGCCCCATTATTACTGTTGGTAGTGGTGCCCTAGGCACGTTTAATAAACGTTGTAATTGTTATCATTTATTTCATATCAATAAAGAGATGTTTTGATTATTATTGTAGTTCATGTTTACTTATAATAATCTCCGTCCCTAGCACTTTTTAAGCACTAGTGTAAAGGCTAAATGATCATGGGATGATCATGTTAGATTTATGGGTACTTGTTTGGAACAAGGTACTGGACATGACCCGCTCTATGAGATTTATGTCATGGTCTATGTCATACATATATCTCATATTAGTTATGTCATTTGAATCCTTAGGCATGAAGTTATTATAGTCTTCCACTTGATGAACATTATGTTTGACATATTCAAACGCTACCTTTAACCGGGAAGTTATAAAGGGTATGATTGGCATAATCGGATTCACGTAGGGAAGAATAATAAGCTAAATGGATTTGTCCCTCTTCGGAGAGATGTCAAGCTTGGGCCTCTCGTAGGAATGATGTTGATGAAATGTTCGGCCGGACTCAAATGAATTGATTGGATCAATGTCATTTGGATTATCAACATACTCGGAATCGAGAAAGTATTGAACAAAACAAGTTGACCGTTTGACCATGACTTGTGTTCAATGACATCATGGACAAAGGGATTATGACATATTCTAAAGGAATGCGAACTTGTATCTAGTTAAACTATTTGGATAGGTATGACGGTTTGCTAGAACCTAATCATATCTTATGGTTTCATGCTTGAACCCATTGCCAACTTAGTATAATCCTAGAGGGTCACACACAATAGAACGAATCTTTAAAAGGACTATATTGGAATTTTGGAAATTCTAGACATTCTGGGGAAGTGGGCGACCTCACAGTATGGACTGGGCGGCCGCACAATTAGCTCAGTTTTGTACCAGTTTTGTTTCAGATAGTTGTGCGACCGCACAGAGGATTTTGGGCGGCCGCACAGTACTGTCGGGTGGCAGATTCCTAATTTGATTAGGAAACAAATTTTGGACGGATTTTAACACAAGTTTCCTATTTGGAATAGGTCATACTTGTGTATAAAAGACAAAATTCGGCCAGCACTCTAAGCCAATTATTTTGTGAGTCTCAAAGAGTTTGAGAGAGGGTTTATTTTGTTCTAAGACATTCTTGGTTGAAGAACAAAATAATACACAAAATAAATTCCATATAGTTCTTTTGATTGTGAAAAAGTGTTTCACAATTTGGTCTAGCAACCAAGATCAAAGAAGCTCCTTTGATATTCGTTCGAAGTGTGGATACCGCTAGAGGGTGAAAATCATCATCTTCAAAGTTCGTGTTCAAACTTTATGATCGTGATCAAATCTTCAAACCTCCACCAAAGACCAAGAGAATTTGATAGCCATCAAGGGTTAGTTTATTCCTTTATTCTTATGTTGTATTTGATTTAATCATATGAACGGATCCATGGCTTTGGGTTTCAAAATTTTAAATGCTATATTCCGCTGCGCATGTGTGATCGAAACCCAACAGTGGTATCAGATCGCCGTTCATGTTGATTATTTCAATACCTAGATCATGTTATGTGTATATAAATTGTTTATGTGCCTTGCATGATATGAATATTGGAATATGTGATGTTTATGTGTTATGTGATTTTATGTGGTTTATTGTTTTACAACTTTAATCGCACGATTCAATCGCAATAAATAAATTATGGTGGATTCAGAATTGTTGGTTATTAATTTTTGATTGGATCAAAGTTTTAATAATCGGGGAAAAACATTTTTGAGACAAAATTTTCGAACTTAAAATTCTGCACATTCTGATTGAACCGGGCGACCGCACGGAAGATACTGGGCGGCCGCACGGTTTTTGGGCGACCGCAGAGGTCTTTTGGGCGGCCGCACGCCAAGATAAAAATGTCTGATTTTGCTCAAAAATCAGAATTTGGAATTTTCGAGAGGTTCAACAAAACCAGTAACAGAACCAATCCAGACCTGCTAATCTGGAATGGGTTTTGGGTAGTTGGTTTGTGTGTGGATCTTGGGGTTTGATTTTCCTATTTGTTTTAGTCTTGTGATTCTAAGATTGGTTCAAGGTTTGGATGGCTAATCTGCGTTCATCGAGATTGTGTTTCCCAAACTTGATCGCAATCAAAGTTTGAAAGATGAAACGAAGTTAGAATTATGAAGAGTTCATAATTGCTAAAATTGAGAAACAAAGTTCTTGATTCAAAGTTTGGAGATCCATGTGGAATTGTGAATGCAATTGGCCTACGTTCATCGAGACCATCTATTGCTTAGTTTCGGCCACATGGACTACTTTCTTGGTCTCTTGAATTAGTGCGGGATTGTGGTTGCCTAATGGCTTAGTTCGACCGCACTTCTTGTTGTCTTGATTTGGAGATAATGACCAAAGTTGAAATAGTCTCATCCTCATAATTATAGAGAAACTAATGACACATAAATACCATGCTTAAATTAATGGAGATTAATTTAGTGGCTAAACTTGATGTGTAACATGTTTATATTATGTGCTCATAAATATGTTATATGCTACATGTGATGAACCTTCAAAGAAAATTTTAAGTCTTTTATTGCCATGCCATGATTAAAACACTTGTTAGTACATAAGTGACTCTAATGTAGATTCGCCCTAGCGAGATGCATTAAATTTATTTATGTATGAGCAAGATAGATAATGTGGGCACGCCCTAGCGGGACACATTAACTATGCATTTAAAATGGTTAGACTTAATTGGGCGTCAAAACAGTTTTGGGCCTAGGCAAAGATGAGGTTTAACATGCTTTTTGAAATTGGATTTCTTAAAGAATCTCATAAAAGGAACTAAGAGTCATATGAGATATGATTGACAAGAGTTGTCTACCTAATTAATTTGATTTTGTGTAATCCGCCTTAGCGGACTTGAAATTAAATTAAAGTTGGATCTTGGCCCAATTAAATTATATTATACATTGGATGTATATGAAGGTTATATAATTTAGTGGGAGTATTTTGTTGAGAAATACATTATTTATCTCTTTAATGAAAATCGGTACTTATTTAGTTTTGGAAATTTTGCATATTTGTAGATAATGACTAATAACACTCAATCAATGTCGTTGCGATCGATCCTTGAGAAGGATAAGCTCGAAGAGAATGGTACTAACTTTATGGATTGGATCCGTAGCATAAGAATCGTTCTTAGGCAAGAAGATAAGTTGTACATTCTCGATGGGCCTCTCCCCGCTGAACCACCGTCTACTGCCCCTAGGGTAGAAAGAGACAATTACAAGATACATCGTAATGATTCTAGAGATGTAAGTTGTCTCATGCTTGCTGCTATATGTTCAAAACTCCAACAAAGTTTGGAACATTTGGAAGCCTATGAGATAGGCGTGGAGTTGAGAACCATGTTTCAAGAGCAAGCTAGGCAAGAGAGGTACAAGACCATTGTTACATTCACTACATGTAAAATGAATGAAGGGCAACAAGTGAGTCCTCACTTTCTTAAAATGAAAGGTTATGTAGAGCACCTTGAGAAACTTGGCTATCCAAACCCATTGGAGCTAGCCACGGATCTCATTCTTAATTCATTGCCTAAAAGTTATAATCAGTTTGTGATGAATTATAACATGCATGGAATGGATAAGAATCTCTCTGAGTTGCATGGGATGCTCAAAACTGCAGAGATGAAAATTGTGGAGAAAGGTTCTCCCGTGCTCTTGGTTCATGATGGGAAGAAGGCTAGTGCCAAAGGAAAGGGTAAGAAAGTTGTCAAACCCAAAATAAGCAAGGCAAAGGTTGCCAAGGCTTCTAAGGCAAAACCTGATTCACAAAAGGATGCAATCTGTTTCCATTGTCAAGAAATTGGTCATTGGAAACGTAATTGCAAGGCTTTCTTGGAAGAGCAAAAGAAGAAGAAGAGCAGCAAGGCTGCGTCGACTTCAGGTATCTATATGATAGATATTCTCCTTTCTACCACTGATTCTTGGGTATTGGATACCGGATGTGGTTCTCACATTTGTCTAAATGTGCAGAGACTAAAGAATAGGAGACTGCTTAAAGAAGGTGAAGTAGATCTACGCGTGGGGAATGGAGCAGGAGTTGCTGCATTAGCCGTAGGGACTTATGAAGTCACTTTACCTTCCGGACTAATTCTTGTTTTGAACAATTGTTATTATGTTCCGGATTCAAGCAGAAATATTATTTCAATTTCTTGTTTGGATAATGAAGGTTTTAAGTTTCTTATTGAGAATAAGAAATTTTCTATTTATTTAAATGATGTGCTTTATTGTATTGCTAATTCATTTAATGGCCTTTATATCTTGGATGTCAAGAATGAAAATAATGTCTATCATGTAAATAAGAAATCTAAACCTAATGATGTAAATCATACTTATTTGTGGCATTGCCGTCTTGGTCATATTAATGAGAAGCGTATCTCAAAACTCCATGGGGACGGACTTTTGGGTTCATGTGACTTAGAGTCATTTGACACTTGTGAGTCGTGTCTTCTTGGAAAAATGACTAAGACACCTTTTACCAAGCTGGGTGAAAGGGCAAGCGACTTATTGGGGTTGATACATTCCGATGTATGCGGACCATTAAGTAGCAATGCTAGGGGAGGATTTCAATACTTCATAACCTTCACTGATGATTATAGTAGATTTGGGTATGTTTACCTAATGAAACATAAAAGTGAAGCATTCGAGATATTTAGAATATTTCAAAATGAAGTAGAAAAACAACTTGGCAAAAGTATAAAGGCACTTCGATCAGATCGAGGTGGTGAATACTTGAGCCAAGAGTTTGATGATCATCTAAAGAATTGTGGAATAGTTTCACAATTGACTCCGCCCGGAACACCACAATGGAATGGTGTGTCTGAGAGGAGAAATCGGACTTTGTTAGACATGGTTCGATCAATGATGAGTCAAGTTGATCTTCCAATATCCTTTTGGGGTTACGCCCTAGAAACCGCTGCTTTCACACTAAATCAAGTTCCAACTAAATCGGTTCCAAAGACTCCATATGAGATGTGGAGTGGAAAGAAACCTAGTTTATCTTTCATGAGTATTTGGGGTTGCGAAGTTTATGTCAAGAGACTTATCTCTGACAAACTAGCACGCAAATCCGATAAATGTATTTTCATGGGATATCCTAAGGAAACTAAAGGATATTACTTTTACAACCGTGAGGACAACAAAGTGTTTGTTGCCCGAACTGGTGTCTTCCTAGAGAAAGAGTTCCTCTCCAAAGAAATCAGTGGGAGTAAAATAAATCTTGAAGAAATTCAAGACCCAGAAAATAACATTGAACCAATAGTGGAACAAGAACAAGAACCACAAGGAGTTGTGGAAACTGTTCAGAATACACAAGCGACTCGCAGATCTAGTAGGTTACGATCCGAGCCCGAGAGATATGGATTTCTCGTAATGGATAGTAATGAGGTAGAAATCATTGAGAATGATGAACCATCAACCTACCAAGAGGCGATGTCCTCTCCTGATTCGAACAAGTGGCTTGGAGCCATGGAATCCGAATTGCAATCCATGCAAGACAATCAAGTTTGGAATTTGATTGATGCGCCCGAAGGTGTAAAAACCATAGGATGCAAATGGGTCTTCAAGAAGAAGACTGACATGGATGGGAAGGTGCATACTTACAAAGCTAGGCTTGTAGCGAAAGGTTATAGGCAAGTTCATGGTATTGACTATGATGAGACCTTTTCACCCGTAGCAATGATTAAGTCTATAAGAATTTTGCTTGCCATTGCCGCATATCATGACTATGAAATATGGCAGATGGACGTCAAAACCGCTTTCCTGAATGGAAAACTCCAAGAGGATGTGTATATGACACAACCAGAAGGTTTTGAACAAGATTCTAAGGTATGCAAATTGCAAAGATCCATCTATGGATTGAAGCAAGCTTCAAGGAGTTGGAATCTCCGTTTTGATGAATCGGTCAAAGAGTTTGGCTTCATCAAGAACGAAGATGAGCCTTGTGTAAACAAGAAGATTAGTGGGAGCATAGTGCTATTCCTTATTTTATACGTGGATGACATATTACTCATTGGAAACGACATTCCTACACTTCAGTCTGTGAAGACTTGGTTAGGAAAGTGCTTCGCAATGAAAGATATGGGTGAAGCCGCATATATTCTTGGCATTAAGATCTATAGAGATAGATCAAGGAGGCTACTTGGTTTAAGCCAAAGTACATACATTGACAAGGTCATTAGAAGATTCTGTATGGAAAATTCTAAGAGAGGCACCTTGCCCATGTTACATGGAGTTTCTCTAAGCAAGACTCAATGTCCTAAGACAAAAGATGAGCGTGAGAAAATGAATGATGTTCCATATGCTTCGGCAATTGGGTCCATCATGTATGCCATGATTTGTACTAGGCCGGATGTATCTTATGCTTTGAGCATGACAAGTAGATACCAATCCGACCCTGGCGAAAATCACTGGATAGCTGTAAAAGCGATTCTTAAGTACTTGAGAAGAACTAAAGACTCCTTTTTGGTCTATGGAGGAATGGAAGATGATCTTGTTGTAAATGCTCACACGGATGCAAGCTTCCAAACCGACAAAGATGATAGCCGATCGCAATCGGGTTTTGTGTTTATGTTAAATGGTGGAGCTGTAAGCTGGAAGAGTTCCAAGCAAAGTACAACCGCTGATTCTACAACAGAAGCTGAGTATATTGCTGCATCGGATGCTGCAAAGGAAGCTGTTTGGATTAAGAAGTTCATAACTGAACTTGAAGTGGTTCCTAGTATTGCTAATCCAATAGACCTTTATTGCGATAATAATGGTGCTATTGCTCAAGCAAAGGAACCAAGAGCACATCAGAAATCCAAACACATACTTAGGCGTTTTCATATCATTCGAGAGATCGTTGATAGGGGAGACGTAAATATATGCAGAGTACCTACTGATGACAATGTTGCGGACCCGCTAACAAAGGGACTTCCACAAGCTAAACATGATGGTCATGTTAGGTCCATGGGTATTAGATACATGGGAGATTGGGCCTAGGGCAAGTGGGAGATTGTTGGTAGTGGTGCCCTAGGCACGTTTAATAAACGTTGTAATTGTTATCATTTATTTATATCAATAAAGAGATGTTTTGATTATTATTGTAGTTCATGTTTACTTATAATAATCTCCGTCCCTAGCACTTGTTAAGCACTAGTGTAAAGGCTAAATGATCATGGGATGATCATGTTAGATTTATGGGTACTTGTTTGGAACAAGGTACTGGACATGACCCGCTCTATGAGATTTATGTCATGGTCTATGTCATATATATATCTCATATTAGTTATGTCATTTGAATCCTTAGACATGAAGTTATTATAGTCTTCCACTTGATGAACATTATGTTTGACATATTCAAACGCTACCTTTAACCGGGAAGTTATAAAGGGTATGATTGGCATAATCGGATTCACGTAGGGAAGAATAATAAGCAAAATGGATTTGTCCCTCTTCGGAGAGATGTCAAGCTTGGGCCTCTCGTAGGAATGATGTTGATGAAATGTTCGGCCGGACTCAAATGAATTGATTGGATCAATGTCATTTGGATTATCAACATATTCGGAATTGAGAAAGTATTGAACAAAACAAGTTGACCGTTTGACCATGACTTGTGTTCAATGACATCATGGACAAAGGGATTATGACATATTCTAAAGGAATGCGAACTTGTATCTAGTTATACTATTTGGGTAGGTATGACGGTTTGCTAGAACCTAATCATATCTTATGGTTTCATGCTTGAACCCATTGCCAACTTAGTATAATCCTAGAGGGTCACACACAATAGAACGAATCTTTAAAAGGACTATATTGGAATTTTGGAAATTCTGGACATTCTGGGGAAGTGGGCGACCGCACAGTATGGACTGGGCGGCCGCACAATTAGCTCAGTTTTGTACCAGTTTTGTTTCAGATAGTTGTGCGACCGCACAGAGGATTTTGGGCGGCCGCACAGTACTGTCGGGTGGCAGATTCCTAATTTGATTAGGAAACAAATTTTGGACGGATTTTAACACAAGTTTCCTATTTGGAATAGGTCATACTTGTGTATAAAAGACAAAATTCGGCCAGCACTCTAAGCCAATGATTTTGTGAGTCTCAAAGAGTTTGAGAGAGGGTTTATTTTGTTCTAAGACATTCTTGGTTGAAGAATAAAATAATACACAAAATAAATTCCATATAGTTCTTTTGATTGTGAAAAAGTGTTTCACAATTTGGTCTAGCAACCAAGATCAAAGAAGCTCCTTTGATATTCGTTTGAAGTGTGGATACCGCTAGAGGGTGAAAATCATCATCTTCAAAGTTCGTGTTCAAGCTTTGTGATCGTGATCAAATCTTCAAACCTCCACCAAAGACCAAGAGAATTTGATAGCCATCAAGGGTTAGTTTATTCCTTTATTCTTATGTTGTATTTGATTTAATCATATGAACGGATCCATGGCTTTGGGTTTCAAAATTTTAAATGCTATATTCCGCTGCGCATGTGTGATCGAAACCCAACAATTACCCTCCTCCAGATTGGCCTTGGATGTGAGAAGAGCTAGCTCCTTTGTGTGCATTTTAGCTTTACTTGGAGCATTACTTTGTGGCATGTCTCCCGTCCCTTGTGACACTTCATTTGGTTATTGGTTCCGGTACCGGGGATTTCTCTTCAGCTTTCATGCTATTATGAAGATGATAATTTGTTGATTATTGAAGCTGCGCAGTGATCCTTTATTTGGATGTATCGGTTTGGAAACCTTGGCTAATATCCTTTGTTATGTGTTTATTTCCGCTGCTATCTGTTATGTGATAAATGCTATGTGCTAGCTATGATTTATTATTGTATATTGCATCTTAGCATGTCATGTAGTTGCATTAGTAACTTATTGAGATTTATCTCACCCCTTTTCTTTTATCTTTGTTTTTCCTTAACCCCCCCCCCCAGGTGCTAAGGATTAGTCTCGCTGATCACGAGAAAGAGGACGTCGAGTGTGGATACATTCTTTTGGGGAAAGTTGTTATAGGTTGGTTTACATTATATCAATGTGTAACCTTTTGGGGATATTTGTACCAAACATTGACGTCACTAGGATTTGGGTATTTTGTAACTTTGGTGTATAAGCTTATAGAGTTTATACTAGTTTTACTTTGTTGTTCAAATGGATTTACAAAACCTTGTGTTATCATCTTTTGGGTATAAAAGGAAATTTTTATCTCCATTATTTTAAAGTTTATTGTTTAAGTCGACGTCCAGCTCGCGATCTCGGGCCCGCGGGGTCCGGGGTCGCGACAGTTGGTATCAGAGCCATGGTTCGGCTCTAAGTATAAGTCTAGGTGGACTAGTATGACCTAGGTGGGTAGTTGTGTTCGGAGTGAGTAACGGTTGATGTTTTATGCAGGTAATTGTTCTCAATGGCTAGAAGAAGAACGGGTGAAGGTACTAGTGGGGCACAGAATCAGAATGACACAAGGGAAGAAGCACGTGCTATGTTTCAAGGCATGTTCGAGGCGGCCATGAAAGCCATACATGATCAAGGTCCGAGGGTAGAGCAAGCACCACCCCGCTATGGTTTGGAGCAATTCTTGAAACTGAAACCGGTTGAATTCAATGGGGAACCCGATGTTCGGAAAGCTGAGTTGTGGATTGAGTCGATGGAGAAGATTTATGAGGTATTTGGTTGCACGGATGAGGACAAGGTCCGGTTCGCGGCTTACAAGCTTGTGGGAGCCGCCGAGCATTGGTGGAAGGGTGTTAAACCTAGTTGGGATGATACTCACACGGTGTATGCGTGGGAGTTGTTTGTGCGCAAATTCAAGGAACATTTCATTCCGGTTGTTGATCAAAACCGAAAGGAGATCGAGCTGCTCAACCTGGAGCAAGGTTTGTTGTCTATAGCTCAATACTCGGCTAAGTTCACAGAATTATCCCGGTATTGTGACTATTTGGTGAGGACCGAGGAACAAAAAGCTATGAGATTCATTCGGGGATTGAAGACCTCCATCCGTACTCAACTTATTGCCCAACGGATTGTGACCTTCCAAGATGCGGTAGATCGAGCCTACTTGATAGAGCAAGATATTGGGAAGCACAAAAGGAAAACCGAGGTTGTGGGTACGGGTAAACCGGGAAGCCATGCTAAATCTCAACCTCAATACCGTTCCGACAACCGAGGTAACTTTGGGGGACAATCTCAGTCCCGAGGGCAACCGATCCCAAGGAACCTGGGTACCACTTCCGGGAACCAAGGGAACCAAAATAGGAGACTTTGTTCGTATTGCCAAAGGGAAGGTCATTCAGAGGACCAGTGTTGGAAGAAACAGGGAAGGTGTACCAATTGTGGTTAAATGGGTCATTTTGCAAGGGATTGTACTAGAGGCAGAGGTCAACCGACTGGGGTAGGAGCTGGAGCTCCACAGGGTCAGAAACGGGATGCTGTGGGAAAGCCCAAGGTCCAAGGGAAAGTGTTTGCAATGAATCAACAACAGGCGACCGATGATCCTTCGGTTATTGGAGGTATTGTTTCTGTGTCTAATGTGAGCGCACGAGCGTTAGTAGATCCAGGATCATCTCATTCATACATTTCTGTGTAATTTGCTTCCATGTTAAATGCTGCATTCGAGTCTTTACCGTACGTGCTAGAGGTGTCGACCCCTATAGGAGAATGCTTGATTTCTGATCGAGTCTTTCGTGCTTGTGATGTGGTTATTTGTGGTCGTGTCCTTTGTGCGGATTTGGTAGTTCTTCCTATCCAAGACTTTGATGTCATTTTGGGTATGGATTGGTTGAGCAAGTTTCATGCTTCCGTTGATTGCCGTAAGAAAATTGTTACTTTTTCTATTCCCGATGTGCCTAAATTTGTGTTTGAGGCTTGTCCCCTGAGTAGAAAGGTTCGCTTAATTTCTTTTATGAAAGCGAGAAAATTATTGCATAGTGGTTGTGAGGGGTATTTGGCTAGTGTTCTTGATACTAGGAAGGAATCCCCTAGTTTGGATAGTGTTCGGGTAGTTCGGGAATTTCCCGATGTTTTCTCTACCGAGTATGATATGCCTCCCGATCGTGAGATTGAGTTTTGTATAGACCTTTTACCGGGTACGACTCCAATTTCAAAAGCACCTTATAGGTTGGCTCCCGCAGAGTTGAAGGAATTAAAGGTTCAATTGCAAGAGTTGCTTGATCGAGGGTTTATACGCCCTAGTGTTTCCCTGTGGGGAGCACCGGTTTTATTTTTGCGGAAGAAAGACGGTTCCTTGAGATTGTGTATCGACTACCGGAAGTTGAATCAGGTTACGGTGAAGAACAAGTATCCTCTACCTCATATTGATGATTTATTTGATCAGCTTGAAGGGTCCGTGGTTTTCTCTAAACTTGATTTGAGGAGTGGGTACCATCAGTTAAAGATTCGATCGGAAGATGTTTCGAAGACTGCTTTTGGCACTCGCTATGGTCATTATGAGTTCTTGGTTATGCCGTTTGGGTTGACGAACGCGCCTGCCGTATTTATGGATTTGATGAACCGGGTTTTCCATCCTTATCTTGATTCGTTCGTGGTAGTCTTCATCGACGACATTCTTGTTTATTCGAAATCCCGAGAGGAGCACGAGCAGCACTTGAGGACAATTTTATCCGTTCTTGCGAGGGAGCAATTGTTTGCGAAGTTTAGTAAATGCGAATTTTGGCTCGAGAAGGTTTCGTTTCTGGGTCATGTTATTTCTAAAGACGGGATTTCTGTGGACCCGTCAAAGATTGAAGCCATAGTGGATTGGAAGAGACCCGAATCAGTGACAGAGATTAGAAGCTTTCTGGGTTTAGCTGGGTATTACAGAAGATTTTTTGAGGGGTTTTTGAGGATCGCTACTCCGATGACTCAGTTGACCCGGAAGAATGTCCCGTTTGTGTGGACCGAGAAATGTGACAAGAGTTTCGAGGAATTGAAGAAGAGGTTGACTACCGCACCGATCTTGACTTTGCCTAATGGGAGCGATGGCCTAGTGATTTACAGTGATGCTTCGAAAGAGGGTTTGGGTTGTGTTTTGATCCAGAACAGGAAGGTGATTGCCTATGCTTCGAGGAAGTTGACCCCTAGTGAACAGAATTACCCGACTCATGATATGGAGTTGGCGGCGATAGTCTTTGCGTTGCACAAATGGAAGCACTACCTTTATGGAGCGAAGTTCGAGATTTTCACGGATCACAAGAGTTTGAAGTATCTTTTCTTGCAGAAGGAACTTAATAACCGACAGCGTCGATGGATGGAATTGTTGAAGGATTATGATTGTACGATTTCCTATCATCCGGGGAAGGCGAATGTTGTTGCCGATGCGATTAGTAGAAAATCTTATGTGGCTTCGATGATGGTTCGAGAGTGGAAAATGGTTGAGGATGTTCGAGATTGGTCTCCTCGTGAATCGATACATGGGGCTATTTTTGCGAATATTAGGGTGTCTCCGACGCTAATTCAGAGGATAAAGGAAGCTCAGAAAGAAGATCCCGAGTTGGTAAAGGTAATGGGTAAATTGAAGGAAAAGAATTTCGAGGATTTTTCGGTTAGCCCGTTTGGAGTGTTGACTTTTCGTGGTCGTTTGTGTGTACCCGATGTTGGTGGGATAAAGAGGCAAGTTTAGATGAGGGTCACAAATCGAGATATACTATTCATCCGGGCAGTACGAAGATGTATCAGAATCTGAAGCAACAATTTTGCTGGATTAACATGAAGAGGGAAATAGCCGAGTATGTTTCGAAGTGTTTAACTTGTCAGCAGGTCAAAGCCGAGCATCAGAGACCCGCGGGACTACTTCAGCCGTTAGAGATTCCCGAGTGGAAATGGGAGCATGTGACTACGGATTTCGTTACGGGACTACCTCGTACCCGTAGGAAGTATGACAGTGTTTGGGTAATAGTGGATAGATTGACCAAGAGTGCCCATTTCTTGCCTATTGACATCAGATATTCGATGGAGAAGCTTGCGACCCTTTATATCGATGAGATTGTGAGATTGCATGGGGTTCCGGTTAGCATTGTGTCAGATCGAGACCCGAGGTTTACTTCTAGATTCTGGAGGGCGTTTCAGGAAGCTTTGGGTTCAGATTTGCGATTCAGTACGGCTTTTCATCCTCAGACCGACGGTCAATCCGAGAGGACCATTCAGATTTTGGAGGATATGTTGCGAGCTTGTTCGATAGACTTTTCTAATTCTTGGGATTCGCACCTACCGTTAGTGGAGTTCTCTTACAACAATAGTTATCAAGCTAGTATTCAGATGGCACCGTATGAGGCTTTGTATGGGAGGAAATGTAGATCGCCTATTTGTTGGGATGAGGTTGGTGAAGCGAAGATCGTGGGTATTGACTTGCTTCATGATTCAGTTGAAAAGGTTAGAGTTATCCGGGATAGATTGAAAACAGCCCAGAGTCGACATAAGAGCTATGCAGATAACCGAAGGCGAGATCTTAGTTTTCAGACCGGTGATTTTGTGTTCTTGAAGGTGTCTCCGAAGGTGGGTATCCGAAGGTTTGGGAAGAAGGGTAAATTGGCTCCGAGGTTTATTGGCCCGTTTGAGATTTTGGGAAAGGTTGGACTTCTAGCGTATCGTCTTGCGTTACCGCCATCTTTGGACCGGTTACATAATGTCTTTCACATTTCTATGCTTCGGAAGTATGTGCATGATCCATCTCACGTGTTACCGAGGATACCGGAGGATATCGAGCCCGATATGACTTACGAGGAACGACCGGTTCGGATTTTAGATTCTAAATTCCAAGAATTGAGAAACAAAAGCATTGCGTTGGTTCGAGTTCTTTGGAGGAATCACAATGTTGAGGAATCGACGTGGGAGCTCCGAGATGAGATCGAGAGAAAATTTCCGTGGCTTTTTGTTTAAGGTGAGTCTCGTTAAAATTCGGGTCGAATTTTCTTTAAGGGGGAGTGAATGTCACGACCCAAAATCTAGGCTCTATTTTATTAGTAATAAATGATTATTGTTTAATTAATTGCCTATCTATTTATTTAAATTATTATTTATTTAAATATTTATGTGTTATAATAATTATGCCTAGCATTTTATTTGGGTCATTTGTGCTAGTGTAGTATTATTTGGTCTTAATTGTTAGTAGGGAGTGTAAGTATTTGTGTTAGTAGATGGGGAGGGGGCCTAAGTGTAAATTCTTTAAATTATTTCCCCTACTCCCTCCCTACTCCTTCTCTTCTCCCTCACCCTTCCCCTTCACTCACTCCATCTCCCAGCAACTCTCTCCCCCTCTCATTAGCTTTGGGTAAGTTTTCTTTCTTTCCTTCTCTCTTTATTTTCTTCCTCTTCTTCTTGTTATTTCTCATTTCTTAAACACATGAAATGTGTTTAGATCGTCGATAGGATCGCGTAGAACCAAGAATATTCGAATTCCGTCAACTTTCATTATTTTCAAGTAAGTTGCTTTTCTCCCATTTTTATGCTAAAATGTTCATATCATGCTTATATAATGCTTGAGTTGTTATATTTGAAGTTTGGTTGAGTTTCGAATTTATTTGGAATTTATTTGAGTTTTGGGTCAAAAATGGTGATTTTATGAAGGTTGGATTTGAATCTTGATTTTGGTTGTTAAATGTTGTTATATGAGTCCTTTTGACCTATAACTTGTTTTAGTTCATTAATATGCTAGTTAAGAGTGTTGGATTTTGGTTGAGTTTTGGTTTGGGTTGAAAAATGGAAGAACCCAGTTCTTCTCTCCCGAATTCCGGCAGTCCAGAAGGTTGGGCCACCGCCCAAAAATGTCTGGGCGACCACACATCTATCTGAAAGGTTTTGTTCTTGTTTGAGGGCTTTTTGGGCGACCGCACAGTCCCTTGTGGGCGGCCGCACAAAACATCTGAAAGTTTTCATTTGTTATTTTGTGTGATTGGAGAATGCGTTTTGGTCTAAGTCTTGGGTGTCCTTCTAGTTGACCTTAGTGAACATTGTAGTGCACTTTAGTGATAGAATTGGGTCCTTTGTGATCAAGTTTGTGTTTGAAATTTATTAATTGTTATTTGGGATTTTGGAACACCTTTATTGTGTATTGTTGGTTCATTTCATCTTCTTGGTGATTATTTGGCATGATTCCCTACTTTGGAATCAATGGTTGTTTATTGTGCTAGTATTTTATTACTTAGCCTTTACTTGAAAGTCCAGCTGGTATTTTGTGTGTGTTTGGGCGATGCGAAACATTATGATGGCACAGCCAAGTCCATTGTGATGTTGACCATTGTTTTGCCCCATTATTACCCTCCTCCAGATTGGCCTTGGATGTGAGAAGAGCTAGCTCCTTTGTGTGCATTTTAGCTTTACTTAGAGCATGATGTCTCCCGTCCCTTGTGACACTTCATTTGGTTATTGGTTCCGGTACCGGGGATTTCTCTTCAGCTTTCATGCTATTATGAAGATGATGATTTGTTGATTATTGAAGCTGCGCAGCGATCCTTTATTTGGATGTATCGGTTTGGAAACCTTGGCTAATATCTTTTGTTATGTGTTTATTTCCGCTGCTATCTGTTATGTGATAAATGCTATGTGCTAGCTATGATTTATTATTGTATATTGCATCTTAGCATGTCATGTAGTTGCATTAGTAACTTATTGAGATTTATCTCACCCCCTTTCTTTTATCTTTGTTTTTCCTTACCCCCCCAGGTGCTAAGGATTAGTCTCGCTGATCACGAGAAAGAGGACATCGAGTGTGGATACATTCTTTTGGGGAAAGTTGTTATAGGTTAGTTTACATTATATCAATGTGTAACCTTTTGGGGATATTTGTACCAAACATTGACGTCACTAGGATTTGGGTATTTTGTAACTTTGGTGTATAAGCTTATGGAGTTTATACTAGTTTTACTTTGTTGTTCAAATGGATTTACAAAACCTTGTGTTATCATCTTTTGGGTATAAAAGGAAATTTTTATCTCCATTATTTTAAAGTTTATTGTTTAAGTCGACGTCCAGCTCGCGATCTCGGGCCCGCGGGGTCCGGGGTCGCGACATCCTCTACTTCAGGCAACTTTTTAGTAGTATCAAGAACACTGGCCAAATACCGCGTACAACCACGATGCAACAACTTTCTAGCTTTCACATAAGAAATAATACGAATTCCCTTACCCAAAGGAGCAGCCTCAAAAGTAAATTCAGGCACATCAGGAATAGAAAATGTAACCACCTTTTTATAAGAATCAACTAAAGCATGGTATTTACTCAACCAATCCATTCCCAAGATAATATCAAAATCTTGTAATGGCAAAACAACTAAATCAGCAAATAAAACATGCTCTCAAATATGCACATCACAACCACGTAACACCTTATTAGTCACCAAACACTCTCTTATAGGAGTAGACACCTCTAACACATAAGGTAGAGATTCAGAAGAAACATGCAATCGAAAAGCAAAATGCACAGACACATAAGAATGCAAAGAGCTAGGGTCTATAAGTGCACGTGCCCTCAAACTAGACACATAAATTATACCTCCTATCACATTAGAAGAATCTGAAGCCTGCTGTTGGTTGATAGCAAAAACACGACCCTGCACTTTAGGCTTCCCTGAGGCATCCCTCTTCTGACCCTGAGATGATCCTGCTCCACTCCCATATGGTACAATCCTTGCTTGTGGACAATCCCTCTGAAAATGGCCAAGCTGACCACAATTCAAACACTTTCCTTGCTTCTTCCAACATCGCTCTTCATAATGCCCTTCCTTCTGACAGTAATTACATATTCTTCTACCTTGATTTCCCGGGGTGTTACCTTGATTCCTGGAAATTGGTTGCCCCTGCGGTTGCCCTCTAAATTGTGCTAATGCTCCATGACCTCCCCGATTATCACCTCACTGTGGTTGCGGTCTTCCTTGCCTTCCTGTACCTGCCAATTCAACTTTCCTCTTATGCTCTTCTATATCATGCTCCACTTGATATGCTCTATCAACAGCATCTTGAAAATCATGCAACTTGTGGGATACTAGTTGACTTCGGATCACAGTTCTCAATCCCTTTACAAATCGCATAGCTTTCCTCTCCTCGGTTGCCACTAAGTGAGTACAGTACCTAGATAACTCCGTGAATTTGGATGTATACTTAGCCACAGACATAGTATTCTGCTCCAAGTTAAGAAACTCCATTTCCTTCTTGTCTTGATCTACCCGAGGAATGAAATGTTCCTTGAACTTCTTCAGAAAATTCTCCCAAGTATAGGGTACATGATTCTCATCCCAATTTGTTTTCAAGGCTTTCCACCAGTGCTCAGCAGCTCCACTCAATTTATAGGTAGCAAACCTGACTTGTTCTTCATCAGAACATCTGAGAACATCAAATATTTTCTCCATCGACTCTATCCACCTCTCGACCTTTGTTACCTCTGGTTCTCCTTTATAACCCATTGGTTTCATCTTTAGGAACTGTTCTAACCCATATCTTGGAGGTGCTTGTTCTCCTCCTTGCCTTTGATCATTTAAAGTTTTCATGGCTGCTTCAAACATCCCTTGAAACATGATTCGGGCCTCTTCTCTGGCATCCCCTTGCCCTGAAGAACCAACCTGATCTCCTTCACTCTCAACCATTTTCAGTAAGTACCTGCATAAGACACTTAACGTTACTCACTCTATACATAACTACCCTCCTAGGTCACTTAGTCATTCTAGACCATCTACAACCTAGCTCTGATACCAACTGTCGCGCCCCGACCAGTGGTCCTACTTGGCCCCACGTTCGGGACACGCGCGGAAGACGTCATAAAACATTTTAGATTTTTTTTTCGAAATGTCCTTTCATAAAAGTTTCATATAACCAAACACATTTACTTGAAACTTGATTCCATTTCACACAAACAAACTTTCACAACCCATAGTACTTAGCCACAAGGCTTACACACTTTACTTACAAATTTACAAATCAACAACATGTTCCAAAAATAGGTGATACAAAGATGAAGTCACGGGTACACTACCCAAAAGGTTATACATTTACATAATGTATCCTTTACATAACACATGTCCCAAAATGTCTTACCCAAAATCACCACCTCGACGTCCTCCCTTGTGAAGTGACCTATCCCCTAGGCTCTCCTTTATCTCAGGAAAACAACATTGAAAGGAACGGGGTGAGAATAAATCTTAGTAAGCTACTAAAATGCAACTACGTTACATGCTGAAATGATACTCATAATTGAACAATGTCAATACACATTCATTTAGCACATAACATGAGAGGCAGAGCCACTCCATTATACCACACATAAGGTGGAAATAAGCACTCATTCGTGGATACTGAGCCAAGGTTCTCGAATTAAACATATAACCATCTGAGAGGTATCAACTGAGTAGCACTGAAACCGGTTCATGAACCAAATAACAACAACAACAATAACAACAACAACGGGGGGAAAATGACACAAAGTCATAACCCAAACGGTGACTAAACTCACACAAAGGAGAGCTAGCCCAAACCCAATCCGTGGCCCAAGGAAGGGGGTTAAAAATGGGAAACCAATGGTAGAAGCCTTACAATGAACTTGGCTCGTGTGCCATTATAATCCCTACTACTGCCCGACACCACAACAAGTACCAGCTGGACTTTAAACACGAGCATAGTAATAAATACTTGCTTAAACAACAACCGAGACATTATTCCAAAGTAGGGAACCACACAAAACTCATCACAAAGATGCACCAATCCAAAACACATCAAAAGATGTTCAACAATATCCAATTACCATTTAGTCAAATTCCACAACACATATGTTCACAAAGGAACCGTTTCCAATAATAGAGTGTTCCACAACAACCCTCTAGGTACTCTAGGATATCACCTAAGACCTAGACCAAGATTGAACTCTACTTCAACTAAAATGGAACATCAAATCTTTTTCAGCATACTGGGTGGTCCCCCACACCTACCTGTGCGGCCGCCCAAAATTCCCCTGCCCACGACCAAATTTTTTCAGATAAATGTGCAGCCGCATGCCCATTTTGGGCGGCCGCCCACACCCATCCACCAGCCAAAACTTAGATAAATTATACTACCTCTGTTCCACCGTCCCAAAAGTACTACACATTAACACTTATAACATTCCCATACTTTTTCTGAGTACAAACTCCACCCAGAACATACTCTTACCACTCTTTGAATACAACCCAAACAACTTAGACAATTACTCCTTTTGTCCCAAATTCCAAGTATCACAAAAATTATCCAAATCACAAAATAACAATCACAAGTATCAAGTATAACATATATGACCATTTTAACATTTAAGGGGGAATTAGTAACTTACCTATTTCGGGAAAAAGTATCGCAGAAATATGTTTTGTTTGGGTAGAAATGACCTATTCAACGCCCTGATCATTTTTATATAATTAGATTTTAAAACGGATAAGTAATTTAAAAGATATAAAATCAAATGAAATGAAATTACCTTTTCTCTTAACCCTAGGAAGAACGAGAAATGTTCTGGGACAGTAGGAATATGCAGAGGAAGAGAGTAAGGATAAGTTTATAAAGATTTTTTTACCCATTTTTATACTTAGGTCACTCAAGTTTCATTTTCAACCCTTAGACCCCTGAACTTATATTTCCAATAAGGACCCGAAGGTTTCAACTTAATCATTTACTCCTTTAACCATTATTACTACTAACTAAATAAATAACACAATTAATTAAACAATATGTGCAAGTCATGAAATATGATGCAACACATAAAATGCACACATAAGGTCAAATTAAAATCCCAAAAATATAAAATAAATAGGGACGGGTTTTGGGGTCGTTACATGGATGTCTCGTACGAGACATTGATGTCTCGTACGAGGTATCCCACCTTGACAGTCGGGTTTCTGTCAGTTTCTTTGTTGATCTTAACCCCTTTTCTTGGCAAACACTCATGCAATCCGGGGAAAATCCTATGGACGATCCTAGAGTCCAAATATACCTCTGTGAGAATCAAGTCTTGGATTCCCACCTCAACTTACCTTCTTGGCCAAAATCCTAGGTCCAAAAACCCCTATAAATATAGTTGTTCTTGGCTAGAATGACTAATGGTGAATTAACGGTCAACTCTAGACCCAAAATCTGATCAAAGAAGCTCTCATAATCAGCCTCTCTCTGATAATCATGAAATTTGGAAGATCAAGGCCTTTAGTCAAGGCCATCCATAGGATTATTGAAGAAAACGCTTATGTAAAATCTTTGCTTTCTATCTTCTCATCTCCTTTTTTGCTTTGAAGTGGTGTGATTCCATTAAAGGATCAGCATAGAGCCTCTCCAATCCATGGAGATGGTCTCAAAGCACATGATCCGACATCCCAAATAAATAAGAAATTATTTATTTGTTTGTTTTTTTCCTTTTGGTACATGAATGCATGATTTTGAAATGATGATGATGATTTCTTAGCAAGACCAATCCTAGATTGGGTGAATTGGGTGCTCCTTGACCTTCCCAATTCATAACTTAACCCCCGAATCCAGACATCTCGGTCCGTGTTCCGACAACAACATGGTGGCGACTCTCAAATCAACAGAAAGGTGAATCGAAGGACAAAAACGTGCCTCGAAGGAAAACCTCGCGCGCAAACAGTTGCGACTCTGCTGGCGAATTCACAGTAAGTGGGTTAGACTTGCGTCGAAAGAAATCATCGTTGTTTCAAAATTCTGCATTTTGTACCGTAATCTGTTCCTCAGCTGAGATGCCTCGTACGAGGTATCCCTTATCTCGTACGAGACATCTCAGTTCTGCCCGGCTGATCTGATTCTCTGGTTTGAAAAATGATTTTTGTGCTTCTCTCCCCTCTATTTCTGAGTCTTGGGACCTTCCTAACGACGAAGAAACTCCCCATATATTATAAGGCTAACCTTTGTTTTGCAGGAGTACTTGCTAATTGTTTCATTCCTTGCTTTACATGTGTTTGCCTTATGTGTGAACTACGACGGCCTGAGTTCCTCCACAAGAGGGAAACGTAGGCAGCCACTTGGTCCCGGTGTAGATACCCCGATCTCGCACCCCTTATCAAACCCCCTTTTAATCGATCTAAACCCTAAAATTGACCTAGGACCTCGATTTGGCTATACGAGAGTGCCGTGAGACTTATCGGTGCATCGAATGGATTAACGGACTTCAAATTCATGATCAGAGCGAAAAAACGAGTAAACAGACATGTACTTTAATTTTTGAGTGGCGGGACCCGAAAATGGGGCCCGCACCCTTAGAACTGCTCGTTACCGTCCATTCCGTGCATTAAAAATATATTACTGTCATCCCTTGCTCATTAACATATTTCAGATAGACGTACGTGACCACAAGACTATTTCAAGCAACTTTCATGTTGGGACCGCGGACAACCGGGGTACCATTGTGCGCACACTCGGACAAAACTTGGACGGTTGTGGAACCAATACCGGAGCAAAAATTGTGATCATTCACGCCTAAAAGAGCCAGACAAGTGGCCCAAGTTGTCTGGCCAAATTAATAAATAAGGAGCCAATCAGAATGCGACAAGTGGCACTTTGGGAAGAAGGGACGGAGACATGAGCCGTACGGCTGGTTTGGGAGGTTCAGACAGCAGTTTGTTCTTCAGCAACTTGGCCACAAAAGTCTTGATTTTGATCATTCCCAGCTGCAAATGGATGGGGTAGCCACCCCCTAAACTGATCCCTAAACCCCCCTAGAGGGCCTAAATGAAAGATTTCCACCTCCCTCATCCATATACTCACCTCCCTCATCCATTATTCAAAGAAGAACACACACACTTCATACACAACTCTCCAACTCACTCCACTCCATATTCAGCCCTTTTTGCTCTCTCTCAAGCAACAAAAATACTCCCAAAATCTCAGTCACTAAACCACCACCACACCACCATAGCACCACCATAAACATTCACCAAAAACAAATCAAAACAACTCACTCAAACACTCTCTCAATCTAAGGCAAACACCTTAAGAAAAGCAACAAAAAAGTCTTCCATTGGAAGCAAAGGAAGCACACCTAGGTAATATTTGTTCTTGTAAAGTTCATCCATGTAAAATTTAGATCCTTATGTGATTTGGAAAAAGGGTCTAGCCACTTGTTAGGCTAGACCTCCATTTGATGTCCAAAAGATGTAATGTTGATACTCTTGTTGTTCTTCTCTCTAAGTGATGACATACTATGATTAAATGCTCAAATGGCTGTTGTTTTATGTTTTTAATATATATATATATATATGTGTATCCAAAGTTTCATCTTCATAGCATCTCATTTGAGTGAGTTTTCATGGGTGTTTTCACCCCTTTTGTAAATGTTCAGCAGACTGTCCATCTGCACCTTTCTGTCTTGTTGCTCTCTTTGTGCATAGCAAACTTGGGTTTGGTCTTAGACCATAAAAATTATTTTGTTCTAAACAAACATAGGAATACTAGCATGTAAATATCTTATTTTTACCCTGAGTGGAAGAGGTTCTTTCCATTTTTTGTTTCAACTCTCTGTTCTCAGATTAGCATACTTTCTGTTCTGACACCAAAATGTCAGGGGTGTTTTGTGTGACTTAAACTTTCTCAATGGCCTTGAAACATTCCAGATCTAAACTTTTATATGTTAGGAATAACTTTCATGTTTAGTGTTTCCTGTGATCCCCCCGTTTTCATGATGCAAAAAGTGGATCTTTTGTGGAAGTATGAATATCTGTCAGATTAGGCTGTTGAAAGTATGATCTTGCATGCCTTATTTGGACACCATAACATACTCCTAAAATCAGAGGAAAATTCATGGTTGATACTTGATGTGTTAGGGACTTTTCCTAACTTTCACTTTCCAGATTGTGAAAGCATAAGAGCAGGTACACAAAGAAGAAGAGCGCAGCAGTCCCTAAAATGCTTGGGGACGGAGTTTTGGACATTCTTTTTTATGGGATTTGTTTCCCTTTTTGTTCACCATTGTAAATATTAATCCCCCACCCCCTCTTTGTGATCTCCTTTACTGGATATGAATGCTAAACCATTTTCAAAACCAAGTGTGAGTCTACCCAAATCAACTCTCATTTGTGAATTAAAGCAAACATTCCTAGAATAGGAAGACCTCCTCTTATATTATTCACCATTTTTGTTAGGGCATAAAAGCAAGGCATAAAAGGAATAAAATGAATCTAAGTGGCATGCATACTAGAGACCATCACGGGCGAGGAGAGTGCCTAACCCCTTCTCTTTCTCGTAACTTAGCCCCCAAACCCACTTTCTCTAAATAAAAGGTTTTGTCTTCATTTTTCCTAAAATAAAGTGAGGTGGCGACTCTTGACTATTTTGATTCCATCGAGAGGAAAACATTGTATGAGAACCGAGCGCATTTCCAAAAGCGCATCAGCATGAAACGGACCCGAACCGCCCTTGCGGGCGGTCATTTCGCGGTTTGTCTTCGAGCGCGGGCTCTCACAGTGGCGACTCCGCTGGGGATGATTTTAAAAGTGGGCTAGACTCTAATTTTTGTGTGTGCCATGCTTTACTTGCCTTGCTTGGGTTGTATATATATTTATGCCCTAACATTTGTTTTGTAGGGACATTCTTTTTCCCTTCACCCTTTTATTTGTATATATATGCATGCGTGGTGGGTGATTCCCTTAAAAAAAAAAAAAAAAAAAAAAAAAAAAAGGGGAGAGAAAAAGATTTTTCTTGTTTCTTTACTTGCTTTCAAAATCATTTTTGAAAGTATAGATACCTCACACACATGCACATTTTTGAAAATAACGTCTCGTACAACCGTACAAACCCGAGAAGGTAACCCGAGAAGGTAACCCGAGGGTATAAGGGAGCTCATTGGACTTCCCTATAGGGCCCGCGTGTTGGTAGTGGTGCCATAGGCACGTTTAATAAACGTTGTAATTGTTATCATTTATTTCATATCAATAAAGAGATGTTTTGATTATTATTGTTGTTCATGTTTACTTATAATAATCTCCGTCCCTAGTACTTGTTAAGCACTAGTATAAATGTTAAATGATCATGGGATGATCATGTTAGATTTATGGGTACTTGTTTGGAACAAGGTACTGGACATGACCCGCTGTATGAGATTTATGTCATGGTCTATGTCGAACATATGTCTCATATTAGTTATGTCATTCGAATCCTTAGACATGAAGTTATTATAGTCTTCCACTTGATGAAGATTATGTTTGACATATTCAACCGCTACCTTTAACCGGGTAGTTATAAAGGGTATGATTGGCATGGTCGGATTCACGTAGGGAAGAATAATAAGCTAAATGGATTTGTCCCTCTACGGAGAGATGTCAAGCTTGGGCCTCTCGTAGGAATGATGTTGATGAAATGTTCGGCCGGACTCAAATGAATTGATTGGATCCATGTCATTGGATTATCAACATATTCGGAATCGAGAAAGTATTGAACAAAAACAAGTTGACTGTTTGACCATGACTTGTGTTCAATGACATCGTGGACAAAGGGATTATGACATATGCTAAAGGAATGCGAACTTGTATCTAGTTATACTATTTGGGTAGGTATGACGGTTTGCTAGAACCTAATCATATCTTATGGTTTCATGTTTGAACCCATTGCCAACTTAGTATAATCCTAGAGGGTCACACACAATAGAACGAATCTTTAAAAGGACTAAATTGGAATTTTGGAAAATCTGGACATTCTGGGGAAGTGGGCGACCGCACAGTGTGGACTGGGCGGCCGCACACTTAGCTCAGATTTGTACCAGTTTTTTTCAGATAAATGTGCGACCGCACAGTGTATTCTGGGCGGCCGCACAGTACTGTCTGCTGGCACTTTCCTAATTCGATTTGGAATGTCTTTTGACACAAGATTCCTATTTGGAATAGGTCTTGCTTGTGTATAAAAGGATGAGTTCGGCCAGAACTTCAGTGATAGCCTTTTGTGAGTCTCTAAAGAGTTTGAGAGAGGTTTTACTTTGTTCTAAGACATCCTTGGTCAAAGAACAAAATAATACACAAGAGAAAAAATTCCATATAGTTCAAATTCATTGTGAAAACGTGTTTCACAATTTGGTCTAGCAACCAAGATCAAAGAAGCTCCTTTGATATTCGTTCGAAGTGTGGATACCGCTAGAGGGTGAAAATCATCATCTTCAAAGTTCGTGTTCAAGCTTTGTGATCGTGATCAAGTCTTCAAATCTCCACCAAAGACCAAGAGAAAATTTGATAGCCATCAAGGGTTAGTTTTATCCTATATTCATGTTATTGTATTTGATTTAATCATATGAACGGATCTATGGGCTTCGGGTTTCAAAATTTTAAATGCTAAATTCCGCTGCGCATGTTTGATCGAAACCCAACAGTGGTATCAGAGCCCCGTTCATGTTGATTATTTCAATACCTAGATCATGTTATGTGTATATAAATTGTTTATGTGCCCTGCATGATATGAATATTGGAATATGTGATATATATGTGTTATGTGATTTTATGTGGTTTATTGTTTTACAACTTTAATCGCACGATTCAATCGCAATAAATAAATTATGGTGGATTCAGAATTGTTGGTTAATAATTTTTGATTGGATCAAAGTTTTAATAATCAGGGAAAAACAATTTTGAGACAAAATTTTCGAACTTAAAATTCTGCACATTCTGATTGAACCGGGCGACCGCACGGAAGATACTGGGCGGCCGCACGGTTTTTGGGCGACCGCACAGGTCTTTTGGGCGGCCGCACGCCAAGATCAGAATGTCTGATTTTGCTCAAAAATCAGAATTTGGAATTTTCGAGAGGTTCAACAAACCAGTAACAGAACCAATCCAGACCTGCTGATCTGGAATGGGTTTTGGGTAGTTGGTTTGTGTGTGGATCTTGGGGTTTGATTTTCCTATTTGTTTTAGTCTTGTGATTCTAAGATTGGTTCAAGGTTTGGATGGCTAATCTGCGTTCATCGAGATTGTGTTTCCCAAACTTGATCACAATCAAAGTTTCAAAGATGAAACGAAGTTAGAATTATGAAGAGTTCATAATTGCTAAAATTGAGAAACAAAGTTCTTGATTCAAAGTTTGGAGATCCATGTGGAATTGTGAATGCAATTGGCCTACGTTCATCGAGACCATCTATTGCTTAGTTTCGGCCACATGGACTACTTTCTTGGTCTCTTGAATTAGTGCGGGATTGTGGTTGCCTAATGGCTTAGTTCGACCGCACTTCTTGTTGTCTTGATTTGGAGATAATGACCAAAGTTGAAATAGTCTCATCCTCATAATTATAGAGAAACTAATGACACATAAATACCATGCTTAAATTAATGGAGATTAATTTAGTGGCTAAACTTGATGTGTAACATGTTTATATTATGTGCTCATAAATGTGTTATATGCTACATGTGATGAACCTTCAAAGAAAATTTTAAGTCTTTTATTGCCATGCCATGATTAAAACACTTGTTAGTACATAAGTGACTCTAATGTAGATTCGCCCTAGCGAGATGCATTAAATTTATTTATGTATGAGCAAGATAGATAATGTGGGCACGCCCTAGCGGGACACATTAACTATGCGTTTAAAATGGTTAGACTTAATTGGGCGTCAAAACAGTTTTGGGCCTAGGCAAAGATGAGGTTTAACATGCTTTTTGAAATTGGATTTCTTAAAGAATCTCATAAAAGGAACTAAGAGTCATATGAGATATGATTGACAAGAGTTGTCTACCTAATTAATTTGATTTTGTGTAATCCGCCTTAGCGGACTTGAAATTAAATTAAAGTTGGATCTTAGTCCAATTAAATTATATTATGCATTGGATGTATGTGAAGGTTATATAATTTAATGGGAGTATTTTCATTTGAAAAATACATTATTTATTTCTTTAATGAAAAATTGGTACTTATTAAATTTTGGAAATTTTGCATATTTGTAGATAATGACTAATAACACTCAATCAATGTCGTTGCGATCGATCCTTGAGAAGGATAAGCTCGAAGAGAATGGTACCAACTTTATGGATTGGATCCGTAGCATAAGAATTGTTTTTAGGCAAGAAGATAAGTTGTACATTCTCGATGGGCTCTCCCCGCTGAACCACCGCCTACTGCCCCTAGGGTAGAAAGAGACAATTACAAGAAACATCGTAATGATTCTAGAGATGTAAGTTGTCTCATGCTTGCTACTATGTGTTCAAAACTCCAACAAAGTTTGGAACATTTGGAAGCCTATGAGATAGGCGTGGAGTTGAGAACCATGTTTCAAGAGCAAGCTAGGCAAGAGAGGTACAAGACCATTGTTGCATTCACTACTAGTAAAATGAATGAAGGGCAACAAGTGAGTCCTCACTTTCTTAAAATGAAAGGTTATGTAGAGCACCTTGAGAAACTTGGCTATCCAATCCCATTGGAGCTAGCCACGGATCTCATTCTTAGTTCATTGCCTAAAAGTTATAATCAGTTTGTAATGAATTATAACATGCATGGAATGGATAAGAATCTCTCTGAGTTGCATGGATGCTCAAGACTGCAGAGATGAAAATTGTGGAGAAAGGTTCTCCCGTGCTCTTGGTTCATGATGGGAAGAAGGCTAGTGCCAAAGGAAAGGGTAAGAAAGTTGTCAAACCCATAATAAGCAAGGCAAAGGTTGCCAAGGCTTGTGAGGCAAAACCTGATTCACAAAAGGATGCAATCTGTTTCCATTGTCAAGAAATTGGTCATTGGAAACGTAATTGCAAGGCTTTCTTGGAAGAGCAAAAGAAGAAGAAGAGCAGCAAGGCTGCGTCGACTTCAGGTATCTATATGATAGATATTCTCCTTTCTACCACTGATTCTTGGGTATTGGATACCGGATGTGGTTCTCACATTTGTCTAAATGTGCATGGACTAAAGAATAGGAGACTGCTTAAAGGAGGTGAAGTAGATCTACGTGTGGGGAATGGAGCAAGAGTTGCTGCATTAGCCGTAGGGACTTATGAAGTCACTTTACCTTCCGGATTAATTCTTGTTTTGAACAATTGTTATTATGTTCCGGATTTAAGCAGAAATATTATTTCAATTTCTTGTTTGGATAATGAAGGTTTTAAGTTTCTTATTGAGAATAAGAAATTTTCTATTTATTTAAATGATGTGCTTTATGGTATTGCTAATTCATTTAATGGCCTTTATATCTTGGATGTCAAGAATGAAAATAATGACAATGTCTATCATATAAATAAGAAATCTAAACCTAATGATGTAAATCATACCTATTTATGGCATTGCCGTCTTGGTCATATTAATGAGAAGCGTATCTCAAAACTCCATGGGAACGGACTTTTAGGTTCATGTGACCTCGAGTCATATGATACTTGTGAGTCGTGTCTTCTTGGAAAAATGACTAAGACACCTTTTACCAAGCTGGGTGAAAGGGCAAGCGACTTATTGGGGTTGATACATTCCGATGTATGCGGACCATTAAGTAGCAATGCTAGGGGAGGATTTCAATACTTCATAACCTTCACTGATGATTATAGTAGATTTGGGTATGTTTACCTAATGAAACATAAAAGTGAAGCATTTAAGATATTTAGAATATTTCAAAATGAAGTAGAAAAACAACTTGGCAAAAGTATAAAGGCACTTCGATCAGATCGAGGTGGTGAATACTTGAGCCAAGAATTTGATGATCATCTAAAGAATTGTGGAATAGTTTCACAATTGACTCCGCCCGGAACACCACAATGGAATGGTGTGTCTGAGAGGAGAAATCGGACTTTGTTAGACATGGTTCGATCAATGATGAGTCAAGTTGATCTTCCAATATCCTTTTGGGGTTACGCCCTAGAAACCGCTGCTTTCACACTAAATCAAGTTCCAACTAAATCGGTTTCAAAGACTCCATATGAGATGTGGAGTGGAAAGAAACCTAGTTTATCTTTCATGAGGATTTGGGGTTGCGAAGTTTATGTCAAAAGACTTATCTCTGACAAACTAGCACACAAATCCGATAAATGTATTTTCGTGGGATATCCTAAAGAAACTAAAGGATATTACTTTTACAACCGTGAGGACAACAAAGTGTTTGTTGCCCGAACTGGTGTCTTTCTAGAGAAAGAGTTTCTCTCCAAAGAAATCAGTGGGAGTAAAATAAATCTTGAAGAAATTCGAGACCCAGAAAATAACATTGAACCAATAGTGGAACAAGAACAAGAACCACAAGGAGTTGTGGAAACTGTTCAGAATACACAAGCGACTCGCATATCTAGTAGCTTACGATCCGAGCCCGAGAGATATGGATTTCTCGTAACGGATAGTAATGAGGTAGAAATCATTGAGAATGATGAACCGTCAACCTACCAAGAGGCGATGTTCTCTCCTGATTCGGACAAGTGGCTTGGAGCCATGGAATCCGAATTGCAATCCATGCAAGACAATCAAGTTTGGAATTTGATTGATGCGCCCGAAGGTGTAAAAACCATAGGATGCAAATGGGTCTTCAAGAAGAAGACTGACATGGATGGGAAGGTGCATACTTACAAAGCTAGGCTTGTAGCGAAAGGTTATAGGCAAGTTCATGGTATTGACTATGATGAGACCTTTTCACCCGTAGCAATGATCAAGTCTATAGGAATTTTGCTTGCCATTGCTGCATATCATGACTATGAAATATGGCAGATGGACGTCAAAACCGCTTTCCTGAATGGAAAACTCCAAGAGGATGTGTATATGACACAACCAGAAGGTTTTGAACAAGATTCTAAGGTATGCAAATTGCAAAGATCCATCTATGGATTTAAGCAAGCTTCAAGGAGTTGGAATCTCCGTTTTGATGAATCGGTCAAAGAGTTTGGTTTCATCAAGAACGAAGATGAGCCTTGTGTATACAAGAAGATTAGTGGGAGCATAGTGCTATTCCTTGTTTTATACGTGGATGACATATTGCTCATTGGAAATGACATTCCTACACTTCAGTCTGTGAAGACTTGGTTAGGAAAGTGTTTTGCAATGAAAGATATGGGTGAAGCCGCATATATTCTTAGCATTAAGATCTATAGAGATAGATCAAGGAGGCTACTTGGTTTAAGCCAAAGTACATACATTGACAAGATCATTAGAAGATTCCGTATGGAAAATTCTAAGAGAGGCACCTTGCCCGTGTTACATGGAGTTTCTCTAAGCAAGACTCAATGTCCTAAGACAAACGATGAGCGTGAGAAAATGAATGATGTTCCATATGCTTCGGCAATTGGGTCCATCATGTATGCCATGATTTGTACTAGGCCGGATGTATCTTATGCTTGAGCATCACAAGTAGATACCAATCCGACCCTGGCGAAAATCACTGGATAGCTGTAAAAGCGGTTCTTAAGTACTTGAGAAGAACTAAAGACTCGTTTTTGGTCTATGGAGGAATGGAAGATGATCTCGTTGTAAATGCTTACACGGATGCAAGCTTCCAAACCGACAAAGATGATAGCCGATCGCAATCGGGTTTTGTGTTTATGTTAAATGGTGGAGCTGTAAGCTGGAAGAGTTCCAAGCAAAGTACAACCGCTGATTCTACAACAGAAGCTGAGTATATTGCTGCATCGGATGCTGCAAAGGAAGCTGTTTGGATTAAGAAGTTCATAACTGAACTTGAAGTGGTTCCTAGTATTGCTAATCCAATAGACCTTTATTGCGACAATAATGGTGCTATTGCTCAAGCAAAGGAACCAAGAGCACATCAGAAATCCAAACACATACTTAGGCGTTTTCATATCATTCGAGAGATCATTGATAGGGGAGACGTAAATATATGCAGAGTACCTACTGATGACAATGTTGCGGACCCGCTGACAAAGGGACTTCCACAAGCTAAACATGATGGTCATGTTAGGTCCATGGGTATTAGATACATGGGAGATTGGGCCTAGGGCAAGTGGGAGATTGTTGGTAGTGGTGCCCTAGGCACGTTTAATAAACGTTGTAATTGTTATCATTTATTTCATATCAATAAAGAGATGTTTTGATTATTATTGTTGTTCATATTTACTTATAATAATCTCCGTCCCTAGTACTTGTTAAGCACTATTATAAAGGCTAAATGATCATGGGATGATCATGTTAGATTTATGGGTACTTGTTTGGAACAAGGTACTGGACATGACCCGCTGTATGAGATTTATGTCATGGTCTATGTCGAACATATGTCTCATATTAGTTATGTCATTCGAATCCTTAGACATGAAGTTATTATAGTCTTCCACTTAATGAAGATTATGTTTGACATATTCAAACGCTACCTTTAACCGGGTAGTTATAAAGGGTATGATTGGCATGGTCGGATTCACGTAGGGAAGAATAATAAGCTAAATGGATTTGTCCCTCTACGGAGAGATGTCAAGCTTGGGCCTCTCGTAGGAATGATGTTGATGAAATGTTCGGCCGGACTCAAATGAATTGATTGGATCCATGTCATTTGGATTATCAACATATTCGGAATCAAGAAAGTATTGATCAAAAACAAGTTGACTGTTTGACCATGACTTGTGTTCAATGACATCGTGGACAAAGGGATTATGACATATTCTAAAGGAATGCGAACTTGTATCTAGTTATACTATTTGGGTAGGTATGACGGTTTGCTAGAACATAATCATATCTTATGGTTTCATGTTTGAACCCATTGCCAACTTAGTATAATCCTAGAGGGTCACACACAATAGAACGAATCTTTAAAAGGACTAAATTGGAATTTTGGAAATTCTGGACATTCTGGGGAAGTGGGCGACTGCACAGTGTGGACTGGGCGGCCGCACACTTAGCTCAGATTTGTACCAGTTTGTTTCAGATAAATGTGCGACCGCACAGTGTATTCTGGGCGGCCGCACAGTACTGTCGGCTGGCACTTTCCTAATTCGATTTGGAATGTCATTTGACACAAGATTCCTATTTGGAATAGGTCTTGCTTGTGTATAAAAGGATGAGTTCGGCCAGAACTTCAGTGATAGCCTTTTGTGAGTCTCCAAAGAGTTTGAGAGAGGTTTTACTTTGTTCTAAGACATCCTTGGTCAAAGAACAAAATAATACACAAGAGAGAAAATTCCATATAGTTCAAATTCATTGTGAAAACGTGTTTCACAATTTGGTCTAGCAACCAAGATCAAAGAAGCTCCTTTGATATTCGTTCGAAGTGTGGATACCGCTAGAGGGTGAAAATCATCATCTTCAAAGTTCGTGTTCAAGCTTTGTGATCGTGATCAAGTCTTCAAATCTCCACCAAAGACCAAGAGAAAATTTGATAGCCATCAAGGGTTAGTTTTATCCTATATTCATGTTATTGTATTTGATTTAATCATATGAACGGATCTATGGGCTTCGGGTTTCAAAATTTTAAATGCTAAATTCCGCTGCGCATGTTTGATCGAAACCCAACACCGCGGTGTACATTCTCACCCCAAAGCACGCCTATTAGTCGTTGCGATGGGTGTAAGCCAATCTTCCTCGTTACCAAGCCACGATATCCATGTTTTCAAAAAATGACACGTCCCAGACTTTATGCCGGTTTTTGTCTAGCAATTTCATCTCAATCCTATGCATTTCCCAAAAGGTTATAAACAACCTACATTGTGAAAATTCATTGAAATGCTCGGATTGACTTTAAATTTCCGAGACCCTCCCTTAGACCGTAATCGAATGGTGGATCCCCGAAAGAGTATAGGCCCTTCGCTAGGGGCTTGGACGGCCAATAGTACAGGTGCAAAACGTTGGTCCTATACTTTGGAGACGGTATCAACTATTTCAAGATTTCATGCGAAAATGTGTCAAAACAAAGCAAGGTGCTTGTCCGGCATTCAAAGGTTTGTGCGTTGCTTGCGCTTCAAATTTTGAAAAAAAAAAGAGAAAAAACAAAAAAAATTAGTTTCTTTTGTACATAAAGCTTCATTCCCAGAAAATCTAAAATAGGTTTCCTTTTTCATCCATCTTGTAGAGGGAGAATTTCTTCTTGTTCTCTAGCGCGACATTCGAGGTCCGTTTCAATCACCACTTTGATCAAAGCTCTACTCCGGTCTTCATCATCAATCATGGCCAACAAAGGACAGACATCATCAAACTCGACTAAGGGTTTGCCGGACTTCGAGCTAGGGTATGCAATGGAACAGTGGTTGGAAAGGCGCTTGAATAATCACACCAATCGCATGATTAGCCTATTCCAGGGGCATCAGGAAGAAATATTGGACCTTGTGAATACTCTCTTGAAGAAATTGGAGCTCAAAGATCTCGAAGCACCCCAGTGCCAGAATGGCAATTCCAACCCAAACATTCACTCCACCCGAGATATGGGGTTCATGACTTGTGGCGATATCTGTACTGAAGCTAGCCGAATGGTGACATCAAACAATTTAAGCCCTACTGCTCCGCTAAAGATACATGAAAATCCAGTGAAACCCACAGAAATCTGGTCACCAAGCAGTTCACAAGAGAAGATCGTTCAGACTTTGGAAAGGGCCGACATCGCCGAGCAGACTCGCATTTTCCTCAAGCACCTCCAACCGGTTTATGCTGAAAAGATAAAGTACCTTCCTTCCCCTGACTTCGCTTCCCTCCTAGGTGTGGGTTCTCGCATTGATGAGGATATTCGAACTAGAATGCTCAAGCCATATCCTTCTCCTGGATCCTATAATTACCAAACATCTGCTGAAGCTCCCACACCGAATGTGAATCATGTTTCTACCAACCCTGCACCATCCTGGGTCTGCACAGTTATGCCTAATCAGAGATACTATAACAAAGCTCCCACATGCCACAATCAAAATGGGTCAATTAATTCTATCAACAATCAACAAAGGAATAAGACCCGAAGAAAAAGGCAATTTGATAAATTTGATATTCCCCTGTCCATGATATTCCAAAGGTTAGTCACCCAAGGAACATTGAAACCAATAGAGGGATACCGTCCGCCAAATCCTCCCCCTAAGAATTGGGACGCCAACAAATATTGTGCATACCACGTATCGCCTGGTCATGCGACGGATGATTGCTGGAATTTGAGGCATACTTTGCAAGATATGATCGAGGACGGGACGATCCAGAAGCCATTTCAGCTGAATGTTGTGGCCGACCCCTACTGAATGTTTGACTCCTGTAAGGAATCCTAGGGGCTCACCGAATCCCAAGGAAGGTTTTCCCTTTTGTTTGGTGGCCGAATTTGTTATGACCAAGGAGCGGTTACTTTTGTTAAATGTTAGAAGTGTGTTGACTCGTAAGGTCGTGTCTTTTGCTTGTGACTGGGCTCACCGCCCCAACTCCTAATCCTGTCCCTTTTGCGTATTGCTTAGTAATGTGCTCACATATCTTCTTTGTCTTCTAAGTCTAGAGTGTGTCTTTGTCTTCGTTCTTTTATTTTCTTGCATGTCATGTAATATATGTTTTCAGTCAATGAACTTGCCTTATAACCAAGTGATTTCTTAATCTGGACCCTCAAACAATTAATCTCACTTACTTAAAAGCAATCAATGAAATATGAACAAATTTTAGAATGTGATTAATTGAGATGGGAACTAGGGCCGAAGGGAATCAACGAAGTTCACGGAGGCGATCGACAAAGTCACCCGACGAACGAAGATTTCAGGGTGCAATCAAGGGCATGATCAGAGAGGCCAATCAAATGGCAAAGGCGGAAGACTATCACACTGATGCAAGCGCAAGTGTCGGCGATTTTCCTTTATGTATGATGCATTGTAAATTCTCGCATATTGTATGTTTATGTTTTTGTAAAAATTGTTGTATTCCGCACGCTATGATGTTTCTTCTTGAGTGCAAAAAAAAAATCGAAAGAGAGCAAAAAAGGGGAGGTCAAAAAAAAAAAAGAAAAGAAAGAAGAAGCATTATTCATTTATTTTGGTACATATTCCTTTGCTTTATTGTTTAATTCAATTGTTTTAGAAAGGATATCGCGACACTTCAAGTTTATGTGTATGCCTACAACGACGGCAAATGGATTTCATTCTGAAGACTTCATCACTTGTTGCATAAAGACAAGACATGGACCGAGGGTCCGGCAATCTCAAGTGACATCATCAATTTCAAGGAGCACCGCGCATGCGAAAGCCAATCTGCACTAAGGAGATCTCGCTCCATCAACATTGGGCAAAGCACCATCAACGACGACAACTGGTGGCTTTTGTTGGTAGACCAACGTGCTCTACCAACTCCTTACACTGAGGGAGCCCAAGAACTTAAAAATCGTGCAGCCTCCAATGGTGTGACCAATATCAAGAAAAGGAGACAACGACGAAGGCCTCTCACCGAATAAGGTCAAACAGCGGTGCGAATCATATCTCTTGCCCAATGATGTTCTCATGTCGATTTGTCACGGTCTAACTTGTGTTCAAATGATTTGTCAAGCTTATTTAATCAGAATTAAAATGCTAATCCAATTTTAGAAGGGTCCATTTGATTTTGAGGCACTTGACCATTAACGCTTGTTTAAATCTTGAGTCTTTGATTTCAATGTGTGAGCATAATTTTCTCGAGTCTAGGGGCTTCCCCCTACTCTCATCCTTCCGCCATTTCATTTATGCGTAAACACGATGTCGGAGATCCCACTGGGATTTCCCTTTGCTTTCACAAAATACTGGCCTCGTGCCTTCCCCTGCAAATCCTGTAAGCTGTCACAGCAAAAGAAAACAAAGGAATGCTATTCTTTATATCTCAGAATCTCAAATTCCGGCAAGAGATGTCGAATTAATGAACACCGAACTGGGGCAGCATATCAGAGTCTTGGGTCAGTTTCAAAAGCAATGATATGGCTTCATGACAATACGATTTGTTGAGAATGGTTTGCTCCAAGTAACACGGAAATTCAGATGGCAAAATACCAGGGTACAAGACAACTCTCATTGACAGTTGATCCTTTGAAGGGACTCAGAAATGCAAATATTAAATTTTGAGAATCATCATCAGTTTCAGTAACTCTCGAGATCGAGGATATCAAGGATGTGGGACAACTCTCATTGAAGTTAGGTCCCTTATGGGTGGATCATTAGAACACAGCGCCATCTCGGATTGATAGTATGGCCCGTAAAGCTCAAAGCTCATTTTTTTGGCAACATCAAGATTGTGTCCCACCGAGCAACTCTCAAAGACAGTTGACTCCCTACCGATTGGGTATCGCATGTCAGGAATTGTGAATTGCCTTAGACAAAGAAGAATCGAATAACAAGATAACTCTCAAAGACAGTTGACTCCCTACCGATTGGGTATCGCATGTCAGAAATTGTGAATTGCCTCAGACAAAGAAGCATCAAATGATTGAACAACTCTCAAAGACAGTTGACTCCCTACCGATTGGGTATTGCATGTCAGAAACTATGAATTGCCTCAAACAGAGAAGCATCGAATGATTGAACAACTCTCAAAGACAGTTGACTCCCTACCGATTGGGTATTGCATGTCAGAAATTGTGAATTTCTTCCAACAGCGAGACATCGAACATTTGAATAACTCTCAATGACAGTTAGGCCCCCAAAGGTTGAAATGCCAAAACATGAAGTTGTCTCAAAACGACAATTTGGATCAACATGAGATTCACTCTTCAAAGTGCAACAGGAGTTTCATATGCCATATTCAAGGGCTTGTCCTATAACATGACTGGGGCTTTCGTAGCCAACATCAGAGGTTGATCCTTGAGAAAAATACTGGGGCTTCCATAGCCAACATCTGAGGTTGATCCTTGAGACATACTGGGGCCTCCATGGCAAACATCCTGAGGTCGATCCCTGCGAGATACTGGGGATTCACCAGCGAGAATGTTGGGGGAACGATGTCAGAAATAACAAATAGGGTTTCTTCAGCCGACGACTAGGGCTGACCCACCATAGCATCCGGAGATATACCATTGAGTAGTCTTGATCAAATGGGTGTTCAGAATTGACCTTTTGAGTGTTCGCGCTAGGCTTTCGGCTTTGCTTCACCATACACATCTCCATACTCCTCTTTTTTTGCAAAAATGCAAAATCCACAATAAAGTGCAATCCATTTCATTCATGATTCTCCCTCTATTCATTCATAAACTTTCAGTCATTAATTGATAAAAAACAAAGTTTGAGATGCGAGCAATGCACATGTGTCAAATAAAAAAAAATCAAATGCAAAAAATTATCATGCATAAAAGGAGAAATTTGGCTTTCACCCTTCAAAAGAAAAATGGTTGCAAAATGAAGAGGGAATGTATTCTTGTCCCAATCTTTCTCCGAATCTCTCGATCTTAAAGATTTCAATCCATGTATGTGTTCTAAAACTTTTGTTGCACATGAATGACACTCTCGAGCACATTAATGTCGAAGATATATTCTGCTTGCTCTTGAAAATATCTTGCAGGTACATGTCATCCACCCTGCCGCATCATGGTCCTCACAAGAGGGTCCTCATCAATATCAAGATATATGTTGCTTGCTCTTGAAAATCTATTGCAGGTACACATCATCCATTTTTCCACATCATGGTCCTCACAAGAAGGATCCTCGACAAAGTCGACGCTCATGTTTCTACGTAGGGAATGAAATTTCCTAATGACCTTTTGAAGAAAATATGTTCGAGTTGCCAAAGTCGAACTACGTTGGTCTGATTCTCGAAAGAGATATGTAGGCAGCTTGAATCTTCAGGCACGACCACATACTTGCAAAAAATCTTATGCAGGTACGAAATTGACATCACAATGAACCACATCATGGTCTCCACAAAAAGTTCCTCATCAACAACAATGCTCAGGAAATGAGATTTCCCAATGGCTTTTTGAAAATAAAATGTCCGATTTGATAAATTCGAACTACGCTAGTCTGATTCTCGAAAGAGATACGTAGGCAGCTTGAATTTTCAGGCATGGCCACATACTTGCAAAAAAATCTTATGCAGGTACGAAGTTGGAACCACACAGCAAATCACATCTTGGTTTCATAAAGAGGTTTCTCATTGTAAGGGATCAAAATCCCACAACAATGGCAAAACCAAAGAGCTAACTTGCAGGTCACAACAAACAATGTTGATCGTGTCATTTCTCCTGATATACGTGAGACTTCAGTCAAAGTTGAATGATTCTAACCCGGTATCAATTGCCAAGAGTCGCAATGACTCCAAAAGCAGAGTAGCTTGATTGTAAAAAAATCAGAAACCTTATTTAGGGTAAACAGGGATCCAGAATGAGGTTGCAGCACTCAAAACGGTGCTGAAGGACCACGCAAAGTAATGTTTCAGCAACTCTAGAAGCGGAGAAGCTTGACTGTGAAATAATGAAAAACCCTTTTAGGGTGAACGGGAATCCAAAATGAAGTTGCAGCACTCAATACAATGCCAAGAGGCCACGCGAAGCGATGGTTCGGTCGGTGGTTAACAAAGCACAAAAATCTCATCACACAGCAACTCAAAAGCCGAAGAATTTGGGCATGGCTCAGAATGCAGCGTATCCTTTGAAATTATCTTCAAGATAGTACTCTTGAAGTTCTCATTATAAAAATCATTTTAGGCCGAGATGCCTCTTAAGGCTCTCAAAATCATTTTTGGCCGAGACGCCTCTTAAAGCTCTCAAAATCATTTTAGGTCGAGACGCCTCTTAAAGTTCTCATTATCAGAATCATTCTAGGCCGAGACGCCTCTTAAAGCTCTCAAAATTAATTTCGGCTTGAGAAAATTTAGATATCACCATCAAAATTATGTTGTTCCTTCCCCCAGAGTCAGATGCGACTCGTCTTGATGTCGACTTAGGTCATCTCCCGGATTCTGAGATGTACCCCCCGCTCTGATTGTACCTTGCGTCAATTCTTGAGTATTGTTGAATTAGGTCATCTCCCGGATTCTGAGATGTACCCCCCGCTCCGATTGTACCTTGCGTCAATCCTTGAGTATTGTTGAATAGGTCATCTCCCGGATTCTGAGATGTACCCCACCCCTCGATTGTACCTTGCGTCAATCCTTGAGTATTATTGAATTAGGTCATCTCCCGGATTCTGAGATGTACCCCCCGCTCCTATTGTACCTTGCGTCAATCCTTGAGTATTGTTGAATTAGGTCATCTCCCGGATTCTGAGATGTACCCCCCCCCCCCCCGCTTCGATTGTACTTGCGTCAATCCTTGAGTATTGTTGAATTAGGTCATCTCCTCGATTCTGAGATGTACCCCCCGCTCCGATTGTACCTTGCGTCAATCCTTGAGTATTGTTGAATTAGGTCATCTCCCGGATTCTGAGATGTACCCCCCTCTCCGATTGTACCTTGCGTCAATCCTTGAGTGTTGTTGAATTAGGTCATCTCCCGGATTCTGAAATGTACCCCCCGCTCCGATTGTACCTTGCGTCAACCTTAAGCATTGTTTGTTCCACCTTGGTCTTCTCGCCTGCCCGAGTTGTACCTCCCAGAACTACGTTTTGACTTGATTCCATGGGAGGGATACGTAGGCAGTTCACCCCGGTGAACTCAGTCGCCCGTTCTCATAAAAATTTTCTCATGTTGATTTTCTCCCCACAAAGAGACCACACATCTCAATGCATTCCCCAGCAAAGAGACAACACATCTTAATGCTCCCCCCGCAAATTTCTTGTTTTTTAATAAACCTGAACTACGATTGGTCTGATTCTTGAAGAGATACGTAGGTAAACCAGAAACCCGTACCGACCATTGTTTGTGCTTGTTTGATTGTTTGTTTGAGTTAGAACTACGGAGGCTTGATTCTCGAAAGAGATACGTAGGAAGTCCTACTTTGGACTAGCCGTTACACCCTAGACGAGATCGTGTGTCTCTTAGTGAATCGTAGAATCCCCTTTACATTACAAGGATATTCGACGAGGGGCTCTGTAGATACCCCGATCTCGCACCCCTTATCAAACCCCTTTTAAATCGTCTAAACCCTAAAATTGACCTAGGACCTCGATTTATTACGGGAGTGCCGTGAGCCTTATCGTACATCTAATGGATTAACGGACTTCAAATTCATGATCAGAGCGAAAAAACGAGTAAACAGGAATGTACTTCAATTTTTGAGTGGCGGGACCCGAAAATGGGGCCTCACCCTTAGAACTGCTCGTTACCGTCCATTCCCGTGCATTAAAAATATATTATTGTCATCCCTTCCTCATTAAAATATTTCAGATAGACGTACGTGACCACAAGACTATTTCAAGCAACTTTCATGTTGGGACCGCGGACAACCGGGGTACCGTTGTGCGCACACTCGGACAAAACTTGGACTGTTGCGAAACCAATACGGAGGCAAAAATTGTGATCATTCACGCCTAAAAGAGCCAGACAAGTGGCCCCAAGTTGTCTGGCCAAATTAATAAAGAAGGAGCCAATCAGAATGCGACAAGTGGCACTTTGGGAAGAAGGGACGGAGACATGAGCCGTACGGCTAGTTTGGGAGGTTCAGACAGCAGTTTGTTCTTCAGCAACTTGGCCACAAAAGTCTTGATTTTGATCATTCCCAGTTGCAAATGTATGGGGTGGCCACCCCCTAAACTGATCCCTAAACCCCCCCTAGAGGGCCTAAATGAAAGATTTCCACCTCCCTCATCCATTACTCACCACCCTCATCCATTATTCAAAGAAGAACACACACACTTCATACACAACTCTCCAACTCACTCCACTTCATATTCAGCCCTTTTTGCTCTCATCTCTCAAGCAACAAATATTCCCAAAATCTCAGTCACTAAATCACCACCACACCACCATAGCACACCATAAACATTCACCAAAAACAAACCAAAGCCACTCACTCAAACACTCTCTCAATCTAAGGCAAACACCTTAAGAAAAGCAAAAAAAAGTCTTCCCTTGGAAGCAAAGGAAGCACACCTAGGTAATCTTTGTTCTTATAAAGTTCTCCATGTAAAATGTAGATCCTTATGTGATTTGGAAAAAGGGTCTAGCCACTTGTTAGGCTAGACCTCCATTTGATGTCCAAAAGATGTAATGTTGATACTCTTGTTGTTCTTCTCTCTAAGTGATGACATACTATGATTAAATGCTCAAATGGCTGTTGTTTGTGTTTTTCATATATATATCTATGTGTATCCAAATTTTCATGTTCATAGCATCTCATTTGAGTGAGTTTTCATGGTGTTTTCACACCTTTTGTAAATGTTCAGCAGACTGTCCATCTGGCACCTTTCTGTCTTGTTGCTCTCTCTTTGTGCATACCAAAATTGGGTTTTGGTCTTAGACCATAAAAAGTATTTTGGTTATAAACAAACATTGGAATACTATAATGTAAATATATTATTTTTACCCTGAGTGGAAGAGGTTCTTTACATTTTTTGTTTCAACTCTCTGTTCTCAGATTAGCATACTTTCTGTTCTGACACCAAAATGTCTGAGGTGTTTTGTGTGACTTAAACTTTCTCAATGTCCTTGAAAAATTCCAGATCAAAACTTTTATATGTTAGGATATAACTTTCATGTTTAGTGTTTCCCATGATCCCCCCGTTTTCATGATTCAAAAAGTGGATCTTTTGTGGAGTATGAATATCTGTCAGATTAGGCTGTTGAAAGAATGATCTTGCATGCCTTATTTTGGACACCATAACATGCTCCTAAAATCAGAGGAAATTCATGGTTGATACTTGATGTGTTAGGGACTTTTCCTAACTTTAACTTTCCAGATTGTGAAATCATAAGAGCAGGTACACAAAGAAGAAGAGGGCAGCAGTCCCTAAAATGCTTGGGGACGGAGTTT
>JAOWBW010001521.1:0-74989 GCA_026119855.1 Campanula takesimana
TCATCAAAAACGAGGATAGCCTTGTGTATACAAGAAGATTAGTGGGATCATAGTGCTATTCCTTATTTTATATTGGATGACATATTCTCATTGGAAATGACCATTCCTACACTTCAGTCTGTGAAGACTTGGTTAGGAAAGTGCTTCGCATGAAGATATGGGTGAAGCCGCAATATTTCTTGGCATTAAGATCTATAGAGATAGATCAAGGAGGCTACTTGGTTAAGCCAAGTACATACATTTGACAAGGTCATTAGAAGATTCCGTATGGAAAATTCCAGAGAGGCACCTTGCCCGTGTTACATGGAGTTTTCTAAGCAAGACTCAATGTCCTAGAGACAAACGATGAGCGTGAGAAAATGAATGATGTTTCCAGGGTTCATCATGTATGCCATGATTTGTACTAGGCCGAATGTTCTTATGCTTTGAGCATGACAAGTAGATACCAATCCGACCCTGGCGAAAATCACTGGATAGCTGTAAAGCGATTCTTAAGTACTTGAGAAGAACTAAAGACTCCTTTTTGGTCTATGGAGGAATGGAAGATGATCTCGTTTAAATGCTTACACACGGATGCAAGCTTCCAACCGACAAAGATGATAGCCGATCGCAATCGGGTTTTGTGTTATGTTAAATGGTGGAGCTGTAAGCTGAAAGAGTTCCAAGCAAAGTACAACCGCTGATTCTACACAGAAGCTGAGTATATTGCTGCATCGGATGCTGAAAGGAAGCTGTTGGATTAAGAATTCATAACCGAACTTGAAGTGGTTCCTAGTATTGCTAGTCCAATAGACCTTTATTGCGATATAATGGTGCTATTGCTCAAGCAAAGGAACCAAGAGCACATCAGAAATCCAAACACATACTTAGGCGTTTTTCATATCATTCGAGAGATCGTTGATAGGGGAGACGTAAATATATGCAGAGTACCTACTGATGACAATGTTGCGGACCCGCTAACAAAGGGACTTCCACAAGCTAACATGATGGTCATGTTAGGTCCATGGGTATTAGATACATGTGGAGATTGGGCCTAGGGCAAGTGGGAGATTGTTGTAGTGGTGGCCCTAGGCACGTTTAATAAACATTGTAATTGTTATCATTTATTTCATATCAAAAAGGATGTTTGATTATTTTGTTGTTCATGTTTACTTATAATAATCCCCGTCCCTAGTACTTATTAAGCACTAGTATAAGGCTAAATGATCATGAATGATCATGTTAATTTTATGGGTACTTGTTTGGAACAAGGTACTGGACATGACCCGCTGTATGAGATTTATGTCATGGTCTATGTCATACATATATCTCATAATAGTTATGTCATTTTAATCCTAGACATGAAGTTATTATAGTCTTCCCACTTGATGAACATTGTGTTTGACATATTCAAACGCTACAAACTAGTAACACGGGTATTAGGTATTTATAAAGGGTATGATTGGCAATAATCGTTCCCGTTGGAAGAATAATAAGCTAAATGGATTTGTCCCTCCACGAGAGATGTCAAGCTTGGGCCCCTCGAAGGAATGATGTTGATGAAATGTTCGGCCGGACTCAATGGATTGATTAGATCAATAGCATTTGAATTATCAACATATTCGGAATCGAGAAGTATTGAACAAAACAAGTTTACATTTTGACCATGACTTGTGTTCAATGACATCGTGGCAAAAGGATTGTGACATATTCTAAGAATGTGAACTTGTATCTAGTTATACTATTTGGGTAGGTATGACGGTTTGCTAGAACCTAATCATATCTTATGGGATCATGTTTGAGCCCATTGCCAACTTAGTATAATCCTAGAGGGTCACACACAATAAAACGATCTTAAATAAGAGAACTATATTGGAATTTAGGGTCGAAGGACTGTTGGTCCCAGAGGGCAACAAGGGTATAGAACCGCTAGAGGGGGGTGAATAGCGGTCCGAAACTTTTTCGAAAATACCCTTAAAATCAACCGAGTACTTATCAGTTTGGCCAACTGCGGTTCAAAGCACAAGAACCGAACTATAAAATGCACAGCGGAGTTTGCGGTTTGGCCAAATATGTTAGTTAAAGAGTTGGGAGTTTGACTCGGGTTGAGAAACACACTATGATGCATAGAATAGTTAAACTTAAAGTTTAAAGGAAAACACAATTCATCTTTCAAGTCATTTCGTATATGGAAACAGTTCAAGACCACAAACAAGAAAGATAAATATCAAGACAGAAAATAAAGATCCAACACACAAATTGAAGAGGTTCGTTCTTAATGAACTACGTCCTCTACCTAGATGGTTAGTCTAGGATTTTCTAATAGCTATGAGACTTGTATTAATTTAGAGGAGGTTTTACAAGATGAATCTAAACTCTAAACAATAAGTCTACCTAAGCTATAATAACAACCGGTGTTTTCGAAGTATATAATCTATGTGATCATATAAATCGGGTGTGTGTGTGAAAAGAATCAAATGCTCTAAGTATCTAAATGATGGTTGAGCAAATGGAATTCTTTCTGTGTAAAGGCTAAGTATGAATGGTTGTTAGGCTTGAAGCTTTGATGAAGAACTGGGTTTGCAATGGAGATGGTTTGAAGATATGATATCTGGGTTTAAATCTTCAAAGCAAACTTGAATACTTGGAATGAATCTCTTGAAGCTCAGCAACCTTCATTGTTGAATAGTGAAGGCTATTTATAGGCAGAGCACCCTTGTGACCGTTGGGTAAAGATTTGAATCAAATCTGAAGGGTACAGTGCTGTCGAAATCCCATTGGTTGAGCTGTCATTTTTGTCCTTGGTTTTGTCTTGTAGTCCTAGGTAGTTGTTGCACCACTACCTGACAATTGTCCTTTGTTGCAGAAAGGACTAACGGTAAACAATTCAAACTGATAGACAAACCGACATTCCTTGCAGAAACTCCAAGTTAACTTAGAGTTATTTTGACATGACATAACACATCCTTTTACGGTAAAAAGGGAATGTTTGTCTAAGGAATAAATGACATCTCTTTAATTCTTCAATAACTGCTCTGTGGCTTCACCAAGCATAGGGGCGGTTTGAAAAATGATCTTGATGAGCGGTTTCATCAAACATGCAAACTGCAGTTTGATGAAAACTGAAGGGCTCCATGCTGGCGGTCTCAAGATGACGGTCTGAAGCACTAAACCGCTAATGATACAAACCGAACTATACTCAGCCTAGAAAACTAAAAATCTAGAAATGGACTTATCTAAAAATTGAAGTAGAACTTCATTACATGCGGTCCTAAGTCCATAAAAAGACACGTGGCATGGATCAATCAAATTAAGGTGGGTGTACTAACAATGAATCCTAACAATCTCCCCCTATTTGATTGATGCCATTACCACACTATGATAATAGCAAAACATTGTACTTGGTAAGACATGTCAGAAATAAATTTCATGAAATTGCATATCCCAAGTCAATGCACACACTATGCTAGATCATAGATTTCTAATCTATCAAAACAAAGAAATGAAGAAAATATAGAAAAGAAATACATTCAGATGCATAAAGATGATATGATTTTGAGGATCAGAAATGCATGTTTAAACTGAATGTTTAAACATAATGCAATAAAAAGTATTTTCATGATGAATGTAGTGCATGAGTTTTAAGAAATACAAGCATTGTTTACAAAACAAGCAGTTTGAATAAACAAAGTTTTGGAAACAGAATGCTTATGCAGTCATTCTCATTATAATTCAATCATAAGATAGTAACTTACAATGTATGAATTACAAGAGACATCAAAAAGAACTAAGAAAAGAAATCTAGTCTACTTCATCTGCAACAGAACCCCTTGCAGCAGCAGCATCATCTGCGGTTTGGTTCTGATGGTTTGAGCATCTTGAGCAGCTTGTTCTTCTGCAACTTGAACATCAACATCATGGGCGGTTTGATCAACATTTCTAGAACCGGATCCACGGGTGGCTTCAAAAACAAAGTCAGCTGCACGAAGCCGAACTTCAGTCGGTTCACCAATCTTCAATTCAATTGCAGCGGCTTGTTTGACAAGTTTCCGGTTCTATGCAGGATAAGTTCTGAAGAATCAAGTGCATGCTGAGCTAGAATGTCAAGTTTCTCAACAACAGATTGAAGTGATGCATCAACGGCTTGAAACTTTAAGTTGCAAAGATCATTGTTGGTTCTGACAAGATCTTGAAGAGCCAGTTGATTTTCCAAGATTAAGTTCAGTCTCTCATCTTGCTGTTGTTGTCTTGACCTATCATCAAATCTCTCATCCACTCTCTCCCCCTTAATGGCATCAAGATCAGATTGAATAGTGAGGAGATGAGTGTCAAACCGAGAAGTGGCGGTTTGCTGATGAACTTGAATATTTCTAACCGCATCTATTAAATCGGCGGTTGTAGCATGAAGAGGTAGAATAGGATAGGAAGGAATTGAAGAGGGCGGTTCATCAGAAGGATTATAGTAGGGATGTGCTCATCACTGGAATTGTCATCATCAGAAATTTGGATGCATCATCAGACTGATGGGATGAGAAAGGCATTTTGGCTTTGCCTTTCAAAGAATGTGTGCTTCCTCTAAAGTTTCACCCATAGAGATCCTAAGGGCGGTTTCAAGCTCAATGGGATCAAAGTGAAAAAGAACGAACAGGGATAATAGCAGTTTGAGAAGGTGAAGGAGGAAGAAGAGGAAATCTCAAAAATCATCATTTAGAAGAATGAAAGGGAAGGCACAAATCTCCAATTCAACATAGGAGGATAAGCTCTAGCAGTTAACTTTAGAAAGAATTGACTAGCAAGAGTGGATCCATGAGTACCTGATCGGCAATCTCACCCATCACTTTGTCTGCAACTGAAAGAATTAAGTTTTCAACTGCGGCTTCCATCTCATCCTTGGGAAAGATAGCAAAAGGGTTAGGGCGGCCAGCCTTCAAGAATCTAGCTTCGGCTTTGGCGGCGCACGAGCATGGGCTCCAGCCCTTCTTTCCCTAGAGGTTTCAGTCTTGAATCGCTTCAAATTTTGCTAAGTCAGCAGCATTCTTTCGTTTCTTTGTCTTCGGTTTAATGAATGAAACCGATGGCGGAGCAGATGGTGAAACTGAAGACTGAGCCATCGATTGGACCGACGTAGAAACTGAAGGTTGAGCAGATGAGATGACTGGTGAAGGTTGAACTGCTGTAGCATATGGTAAGTCAGGAGATGAAGATGGAGTATGTTCTGGTGAATCAAAATCCAGCTTTCTTTTAAAGTGAGGAGGAGAGACCTCAACCAACATTGGGTCAATACCTGCCTTCCTCATCTCAGCTCTTTCTCTTAGCTCTCTTGCAAAGCTCCTTCAAGAGGTGAGTGATCCCTTTTGTAGTCAGCCTCACTGAAGTCTATAGCTCCTGGTGGCCTTGACTGCCAATGCTCCACATAATCACTTTTCTTACCAACTTTCTCTTCTTCTTTGGCGGTTGAACCTCAAGAACTTCAACATCTTGCTCAGGTTCACCAAGTGCCTCAGACATATCAGTCTGCTCAGGCAATGCTGCAGCCTCAAAACTCATCGGTTTGCTCAGGCTGAACCACAATGGTAGATACAGAGGTTTGTTCAACTAGAACCGCATCCTCAGACACTTCGGTCTGCTCAGGATCGGTTTGAGAGGAAGGTTTGAGGTTTGGAAAGGCTTTGAAAATTTCAGCCAACTGTTCTTCAGAGAATTGAACAGAGGGCGTTTAGAAGTGGAAGGTTTAGGAGGAGAAGGGATAGGAAGAAAAAGATGAGGTGAAGGGATAAGTTCTGGAATGGATTTAGCCTTGGCGGCTTTAAGAGCGGCATCCATAGCAAAATTAAGGATTTCTCCACATTTTGATGTAATGGAGAGAGGGTTTAACTTGAGGTTGGGAATAGAAGGTTTTGAAGTGATAGGTTTTGAAAGAGTAGGAGATAGTCTGATGGGGGGAAAAGAGGTTGAAGAAGATGAAGGTTTTGATGACGGTTTGGATAAGGGTTTAGGAGGCTTTGGATAGGTTTGCTTTTGTAATAACCGAAGGGATTTGAGCAGTTCCCTTTCTCTTCCTTGGAGCAGCGGTTTCCTTGGGACGAGCCGCAGATATAGACCGAACTGCAGGCTCCCCCTCAACCGCAGGCTCCCCCTCAGCCTGTACCGCGGTCTGAGCTAAATGACTTAACCCCAGTCGGTTTAGAGTAGCAGTTTGACCTTCATTTCTTAGCATCGTAGCATGGGCCTGATCAGCAATGGCACCAGCATACGGTTTCCCAGATTTGTTGAGCCGAGCCTCAGGAAATGGCCACGTTCGGCTTCAGGAAGAGGGTCCTCATTCAAAATAGTTTGAGCAAACCGCCATCCAAAGTTGTTCTGAAGGTATCAAGTTTTGACAATCCAAAGATGGACTTTTCAATTGGTCCAACCAATAGTCCTTGTGTTTCAGCAGAGAACTTGAAAATGGCAGTATCTTGATGCAAGAACTTTGTCAGCAGCCTGCAATGAGTTCTGACCTTGGATTTTCCAGCGGCTTTAGCAGCATGGAGGCGGTTTAGAGCATTTATTATCTCCTTCATCACAACCTTGGGCCAGTGCAGTTTCTTCCCTTTAAGAATGGCCACACAGTAAGCATACTGTTCACTTGTAAAGTTGTTGTGGTTTCCATTCTTGCACATGACTCCAGAATCTACCAATTCACAAGATGAGCCATCACCTCTCCAAAGTCCTTTTTGGAGGAATTCTTGGTGGAGAAAGAGTTAACTCCAATAGCTCCATTGTAGTATTGCTTAGAAGTTCCGGTTTTATCCCCATAACTCCAGAGTTCTCAAGACCAGCTAGAACTGCAATCTTGGAAGCGGTTAGGATCACTTCTTTGCCACAGACGGTGGACTTGGTAGCATCTTCAAATTTTATTTCACCGGATTCCAGATCCCTTATCGGTTCTCCTCTTACATCTAGTAATTCAGCCTTCGTGGATCCCATTCTCAAAGAATTCGGCGCAGATAATTGTAACGAACTGCGGTTCATCCACAAGAAACAAAGGTAGCAGTTTTGCATCATTCAGCAGTTTGAGGAGCTTCCGTCCAACTGCATCTTGTTTAAGTTCATTCTCAAGAATCCTAGAACCGGGAACAAAGTTTGAGGGATCCTGAAAGATTTTCTTAGTTAGAAATAGCTTTAAGAATGATAGTTTGAATCCTTAAGCAAACCGCGGTTTGATTAAGTCCTACAAACTATAACAAGGAAACCTAACAATGAAAACATGCGGTTAAGGAGAGTAAGGGTAAAAATGTAAAACAAAGAATGAATGAACAGTGTAGGCAAAACGAATCAAAGAGGGGAAATTTTGAAAAAGAGTTTGAATGCATGAAGAACACGAAGAACAGAGTATGAATATGCAAAACAAAATCTTAACCAAATATGGAAAAATTATATCAAAATGATCACAAATGACAGATTCTAACAAAGTTCTAAATAAACTAAGACAAATAACAACACAAGAACCCAGAATCTGCAAAATTTCGCAAGAACACCAAATAACCCCAAAATTGATTTTGCTCAAAATTGAACACAAATCTTAAAACAAAGTAATCAAACAGTTTTATAAGTAAATGCGAACACAAACCAAACAAGAAATTGAAGAAAAAGCATAAAATGATCAAAGGAAGATGAACAAGCTTTTAAGCCTCAACAATGGCGGATAAATAAGATATACTGAGTTAGGGTTCAGAATTTCATACCATATCGGGCTTCGAAGGTTTGGACGATGTAGAAGAAGAAGAAAGATCAATTGATTTCTTTGGTGCCATTAAAAATTTTGTTTAAGTAAGAAATTTTTTTAGTGAGAACAGAGAGAGAGAAGAGTACGAACAGTAGAGAGAGAAGGTTTTTTGCTAAAAAGAGTAAGAAGGTAAAAAGATAAATTGAAAAATGGTTTGTCTTTTATACTCAATTAACCACCTCGGGTAGTGGAGCGGGCATGACGGCTGAAGGAAACTCAACCGTCAGTGTACCTGTCGATTCGCATTCAATGCGGCAGAGATAATTGCAAGAAGGTCCTTAAAGAATGAAGTGACATAAAGTAGGACTAAAATGCAATTTCATACCTGAGCGGTTTTGCGTAAACCGACTTACCTTTTCCTCATTATCGTTTTGGTGAAACCGATATCTTTCAGATCTATCTTCGGTTTCAGTAGAGAAACCGAAACCTTGCTTTGACATTTGGTTTGGATAAAACTGAAATTGTTCTACTTGACTCTTCGGTTTGAATGGAATCTTTAGCCGAACCATCTTGTTGCGGTTTTGTCTATTGAACCGCAAACTATTTGCATTTTCTTAATAGAGCCAAAATACTTAACAAAAATTATTAGAACAAGAATAAATAGGCATGAATTATATTAAGTAAGTTCCAGCATACCCATTTCTCCTCGTAAATGAAAGAACCTAGAATTTTCGAGCGGTTTGTTGAGAATATCTGCAATTTGATCGTCGGTTCCCACCTTTGCTAGAAAAATGTTCTTCTTTTCAACATGATCTTTGAGGAAATGATATCTTATGTCAATGTGCTTAGTTTTTTAGTGTTGTACTGGATTGTTGGAGATTGATATTGCTGCAGTACTATCACAGTAGATAGGGCAGTTCTTCTCAAATACTTCATAGTCTTCCAACTGCTGTTTCATCCAGAGAATTTGAGAGCAACAGCTTCCAGCCGCAATATATTCAGCTTCAGCGGTTGAGACTGAAACTGATGCTTGTTTCTTGCTAGACCATGATACAAGCCGGGTTCCAAGGAACTGACAAGTACCACTTGTGCTCTTTCTGCTTATCTTACATGCTGCAAGTCAGCATCTGAATAACCTAATAGATCAAATGAAGATTCTTTGGAGTACCAAAGTCCAAGGTTAACAGATCCACATAAATATCTAATAATTCTTTTAACAGCAATAAGATGAGATTCTCTAGGGTCAGCTTGAAATCTAGCACAAACACAAACACTGAACATGATATCTGGCCTACTAGCAGTTAAGTAAAGTAAAGAACCAATCATACCTCGGTAGAGATTCTGATCAACTTTCTTACCTCGTTCATCTTGATCCAAACTGCAGGCCTTTTGCATTGGGGTATCAACTGGCTTAGCGGTTTCAAGCCCAAATTTCTTGATCAAATCTTTGGTATATTTGGCTTGGTTGATAAAAATTCCATCATGACATTGCTTGATTTGGAGTCCAAGAAAGAATGTCAACTCTCCCATCATACTCATCTCAAATTTACCTTTCATAAGCTTCTCAAACTTAACACACATAGTCTCATTAGTAGAACCGAAAATAATATCATCAACATATATTTGAACTAATAATGAATGACCTTTGTGTTTAGCAATAAATAGTGTTGTATCAATTTTACCTCTAGAGAAGCCTTGTTCAATAAGAAATTTAGATAGAGTGTCATACCATGCTCTTGGAGCTTGTTTGAGTCCATACAGGCCTTCTTGAGCTTGAAGACATGATTGGGATATTTGTTGTCTTCAAATCCTGGCGGTTGAGCTACATAAACTTCTTCTTTTAGTTCACCATTCAGAAATGCACTCTTCACATCCATTTGATATAACTTGAATTTCTTGAAGGAGGCATAGGCCAGGAACAATCTAATGGCTTCAAGTCTGGCTACAGGTGCAAAGGTTTCATCATAATCAATCCCTTCTTCTTGCCTATAACCTTGAGCAACCAACCTTGCTTTGTTTCTTGTAATAATACCATTTTCATCCATCTTATTTCTGTATACCCATTTTGTTCCAATTACAGTGTGATCTCTGGGTCTTGGAACTAGAGTCCAAACTCTGAATCTTTCAAACTGATTAAGCTCTTCTTGCATTGCAGCTACCCAACTTGGATCACTTAGAGCTTCATCTACCTTCTTTGGTTCCATCTGAGATAACAGTGCAGTTGTGAACAAACTGTGGTTATCTCTATAAGTCAAGCTTCCTCTTGTCTGAACACCAGAACTGATAGGACCTATAACATTAGTTGTTGGATGGTCTCTATGCTCATTGATTTCTGGAGGGAGGTCATCATGAACCACTATTTCTTGAAGATTTTCCAGAGGAGGCTCTTCTTGATATTCATTGAAATCTTCATTGAAGGTGATGTTTGGAACTGGATCAACTGTTTGAATAGGATCAGAAGAATGCGGTTCTACAGCAACACCTTCGGTTTGATTTGGAGCGGCTGGAGAACCTGATGGAGCGGTTTGAGTAGGTTGGTCATTTGCGGTTGCATGATTATGGTAAGGTGTACCTGTCTCAAAACCACTAAAATCATCAGCAACATTTGGAGCCATATGTGGCTCAAGAAGATTATGTTCATCAAATGTAACATGGACTGACTCTACAATTTTTAAAGATGTCTTATTGAAACAACGAAAAGCTTCGGAGTGTTTTGAATAACCGACAAAAATACCTTCATCGGCCTTAGCATCAAATTTACCTCGATGCTCTTTGCCATTGTACAAGATGTAGCACTTGCATCCAAATATCTTGAAGAAGGCAATGTTGGGTGGTCTGCCTCTCCACAATTCATAAGGGGCCTTGTTGTAAACTTTGATGATTAGGGAGCGGTTCTGGGTGAAGCATGCGGTATTGATGGCTTCGGCCCAGAAGTATTTGGGAAGCTTTGCTTCTGCAATCATCTGCAATCATTGTCCCGGCTTCAATCAAAGTCCTGTTCTTTCTTTCTACAACTCCATTCTGTTGTGGAACCCCAGCGGCAGAGAAGTTATGATCAATTCCATGATCATCACAATATTGGGCAACACCATTGTTTGTAAATTCGGTTCCATTATCTGAACGCACGGAAACAATGTCATCCAATTTCTGAGTTTGGAGCTGTCTAAAGAGAGCGGTTACGATGCCATAAGTATCATCTTTAGAGGCCATCATTTCCACCCATGTATATCTTGAATAATCATCAACCACCACAAGTGTATAGCGGTTTCCTCCAATACTGGCAGTTGGGACAGGTCCAAATAAATCCATGTGCAGCAATTTCAAACAGCGGTTCGTTGAAGGTGCGGTTTTACTAGGAAATGACTGTTTGGGCTGCTTTCCAAGCTGGCATGCTTTGCACTTTTCATCATGATGGTCAGCCACTTTGGGTAGTCCTTTTACTAGACCATCCCTGTGCAGTTTTGCTAGATACTTGAAGTTCAAGTGGCTGAGCCGCTTATGCCATAACCAGCTGCTTTCACTTATATTTTTGGCTACAAAACAGAGGTCAGCAATAGAAACAATATTGCTTAAATCTATCATATAAACATCACCTGTTCTGTTACCAGTCAGTAGAGTGACTTCAGAGGAAGCATCTTTGATATAACAGTTAGTTGAAGTAAAGTTGTAGTTCATTCCTTTGTCACAAAACTGAGATATGGAGAGAAGGTTGTGCTTGAGTCCTTCTACTAGTGACACATTTTCAATTGTTACCTTTCCTCGTTTGATTGCTCCATATCCTATTGTTTCTCCTTTCTTGTTGTTACCAAACACTACTGGGGGACCTTTCATTTGGATGAAACTGCAGAGTAGTTCGGAATCTCCAGTCATGTGTCGTGAGCATCCACTATCCAAATACCAGAGATCCTTCTTCTTCTTAGCGGTTCCAGCCATAAAACATGAAATCTGAAAAATAAAATGAAAGGTTTTGGTCCCCTTATTCCTTGGGTCCTAGGGTTAGCAGCTTTTTGGGACCCACACTTGTCTGACCTTAGGATTTTACGTCCCTTGGCATTGGGTGTGAATCTTAAAAGACAATGACCAGCACTATGACCAAAATCAGCACAAATAGCACAATGAATAAATCCAGGTTTTGGTTGCGGTTTTACAAACCCTTTACTGACCTTCGGTTTCTCATGTTTTACTGGGTCAGCGGTTTTGGCTTTAACAAAGATTACCTTCTTGAGCTCAACCTTCCTCTTAGGTGAGGCTTTAGGGAAAATGATAGGAATTTCCTTAAACCGACTAGGAGCGGTTTCATCACTCAATACTTCCTTGGTTGCCTCAGCCGCTATGGATTTCTCTTTCCACTTTGAATCTCTCCCAGTCTGGTTTTTAGGGTACTCAAAGAAAAAATTTTGCCTTTTATTTCTTGTTTTGAGCCCTTTTTACCAGCATGATTAACCTTAGGAATTTCTTTGGTTTGTTCAGTAGGTTTCACACCACCTTCGGCACAGAGACAAGGACACTTACACCCATCATCGGTTTTAAACCCCAATCCACTTTTATCCGAAGTAGGAATTTGTGAATTTAGGATTTGTTCCACAGTGACACCAGACTTAGTCCATACATCGGTCACTTTTTGGAGGTCATCCCTTTGTACGGTAAGATCATGGATTTGGGTGAGAAGTACCTCGGTTATGTCCTTCAGATAGCGGTTTTCATCCACAATAGTAGATATCCCAGCAATTTGGAGCTTGAGGTTTTCAATTTCCTCCTTGTGGGATTTACATACCCGTTGGGATTCTTCAAGTTCCGCAGCCATTAGTTTATATGCCTTTTTAAGTACAGTGTGTTGTTGACATATAATATTTGCACGTTCTAGTACCTGGTCATCATGACGTTGGTCTGTTTGAACCTCGGGAGTGTAGTTTGGTGTTGTAGGAGCTCTGCTTGATCTAGCCTCAGGAGTCTTAGGTGAAACTGACTTCATTTGTTGTTTTGGCAGTGGAAGGCTTTCGTCAATTTCAATTCTTTCTTCAAATCCCATGAGACAGAGATTAGCAGTTTCTTCATCATCACTTTCATCTGAGTCTGAACCCATCCATGTCAGCGGTTGATCTCCTTGGTCAGCTACCATTCCTCTTCTTTTCACGAATTTCTTGTTGAATGGTTTTTTTGCTGGCGCGGCTTCATAGCGCGGTTTGGGACAACTTGACGCAAAGTGACCTGGCTGTCTGCAGTTATAACAAACCAAGTCTTCCCTTGTCTTGGGATCTGCAGTTTTGTTGAATCTGGTTGGAGGGACAAACTTTGCTGGGCCTTTGGATGGAAATTGAGATCTATTATTTTTCCTGAACTTGGTGTATCTCTTCACATACAAAGCAAATTCTTCATCATCCATTTCATCAAAATCAACTTGAGTAGAACTTGAGGATTGTGATCCTACACTCTGAGCATAAGAACTTTGAGGAGGAGTGTAGGATTGATGAGAATGCTGATAAGATTGATAAGATTAAGGATATGGTTGATGTGATTGAGGATAGGATTGTTGAGACTGTTGGTAATATTCAGAAGGTGCGGTTTGAGGATTGTATCTAGGAACATTTTGGTCAGGAGGAGCGGTTTGCAAGTGGAGGTGAGGAGCGGTTTGATGATGGTCTGGATTGTAGACAGGAGATGAGGTATTGTTGAATGCAGCTAGAGAGAGGGTCTTAAATCTACTTTCGGTTTCATGGACCTCCTCAAGCTTGAATTCAAAAACCTTCAGCATGGCATACAAGTGTCGAAGATCAAGAGCTTCCAAGTCCTTGTTGTCTTCAATGTTAGTAGTTTTGATCAGCCATTTGCTACCAAGTGCTTGCATGAATCTCATGTTCAAATCTGTATTAGAATAGACATGTCTAAGAGAAAAACAAACATTAACAATATCAATAAACCTCTCATAGCATTGTCTAAGAGATTCCTTAGGATCTTTAACAAAATAGTCAAAGAGTCTTCTCTGTTGATAGAGGCGGTTTTTCTTGGTATCTGAATCTCCTTCCAGAAAGTCAACTATAGCATCCCAGGTAGCCTTTGCGGTTTTGCAGTGAAGCACCTTAGAATGAGTCCTCAGGTCAATAGCTGACACTAGCATGGACATAGCTCTTCCATCAAAATCCACATTGATGCGGTCTGCATCAGTCCATTCACTTTCTAATTTCTTAACTTCAGCTCTTCTCCTGCGGTTCCTGCACGTGGATTAGCTTTCATAGGAACATATGGTCCATCAGTAACCGCGGTCCACAGTCTACGATCACATGAAATCATGTGTTTCATCATCCTATCTTTCCAAAAGATAAAACTATCTTCATCCAGAATCGGTAAGTGATTCGTATTGGATGTTTGCATCATATGGGTGTTTGTGTTTGCCATTGGATCAGCACCCAAGCGGTTAAGCTTGTAAAAAAAAGTTTGGTGGATATGCTCTGATACCACTTGTTGGTCCCAGAGGGCAACAAGGGTATAGAACCGCTAGAGGGGGGTGAATAGCGGTCCGAAACTTTTTCGAAAATACCCTTAAAATCAACCGAGTACTTATCAGTTTGGCCAACTGCGGTTCAAAGCACAAGAACCGAACTAATAAAATGCACAGCGGAGTTTGCGGTTTTGGCCAAATATGTTAGTTAAAGAGTTGGGAGGTTTGACTCGGGTTGAGAAAACACTATGATGCAACAGAATAGTTAAACTTAAAGTTTAAAGGAAAACACAATTCATCTTTCAAGTCATTTCGTATATGGAAACGAGTTCAAGACCACAAACAAGAAAGATAAATATCAAGATAGAAAATAAAGATCCAACACACAAATTGAAGAGGTTCGTTCTTAAATGAACTACGTCCTCTACCTAGATGGTTAGTCTAGGATTTTCTAATAGCTATGAGACTTGTATTAATTTAGAGGAGGTTTTACAAGATGAATCTAAACTCTAAACAATAAGTCTAACCTAAGCTATAATAACAACCGGTGTTTTCGAAGTATATAATCTATGTGATCATATAAATCGGGTGTGTGTGTGAAAAGAAATCAAATGCTCTAAGTATCTAAATGATGGTTGAGCAAATGGAATTCTTTCGGTGTAAAGGCTAAGTATGAATGGTTGTTAGGCTTGAAGCTTTGATGAAGAACTGGGTTTGCAATGGAGATGGTTTGAAGATATGAATATCTGGGTTTAATCTTCAAAGCAAACTTGAATACTTGGGAATGAATCTCTTGAAGCTCAGCAACCTTCATTGTTGAATAGTGAAGGCTATTTATAGGCAGAGCACCCTTGTGACCGTTGGGTAAAGATTTGAATCAAATCTGAAGGGTACAGTGCTGTCGAAATCCCATTGGTTGAGCTGTCATTTTCTTCCTTGGTTTTGTCTTGTAGTCCTAGGTAGTTGTTGCACCACTGCCTGACAATTGTCCTTTGTTGCAGAAAGGACTAACGGTAAACAATTCAAACTGATAGACAAACGACATTCCTTGCAGAAACTCCAAGTTAACTTAGAGTTATTTTGACATGACATAACAACATCCTTTTACGGTCAAAGAGGGAATGTTTGTCTAAGGAATAAATGACATCTCTTTAATTCTTCAATAACTGCTCTGCGGCTTCACCAAGCATAGGGGCGGTTTGAAAAATGATCTTGATGAGCGGTTTCATCAAACATGCAAACTGCAGTTTGATGAAAACTGAAGGGCTCCATGCTGGCGGTCTCAAGATGACGGCTTGAAGCACTAAACCGCTAATGATACAAACCGAACTATACTCAGCCTAGAAAACGAAAAATCTAGAAATGGACTTATCTAAAAATTGAAGTAGAACTTCATTACATGCGGTCCTAAAGTCCATAAAAAGACACGTGGCATGGATCAATCAAATTAAGGTGGGTGTACTAACAATGAATCCTAACAGGACCTCAAGGGAATTTCTGGAATTATTCTGGGCCTCCTGGTCAACCAAGCGGGCGCTTGGGTTGAACCAGGCGGGCGCCTGAATAAGCCGGAAAAGCCTTGGCCCAAATTCGATTAGGAAAGGTTTTTGGCACAAGATTCCTATTTGGAATAGGTCTTAATTGTGTATAAAAAAACCCAATTCGGCCAGACCATATTGACAAGTGCTTTTGTGAGTCTCAAAGAGTTTGAGAGATATTTTATTTTGTTCTAAGATATCATTGATTGAGGAACAAAATAATTCACAAATAAATTCCATATAGTTATTTATTAAATTGTGAAAGTGTGTTTCATAATATTGGTCTAGCAACCAAGATCAAAGAAGCTCCTTTTATATTCGTTCGAAGTGTGGATACCGCTAGAGGGTGAAAATCATCATCTTCAAAGTTCGTGTTCAAGCTTTGTGATTGTGATCAAGTCTTCAAATCTCCACCAAAGACCAAGAGGAAATTTGATAGCCATCAAGGGTTAGTTTTTTTTTCCTATATTCATTATGTTGTATTTGATTTAATCATATGAATGGATCCATGGCTTTGGGTTTCTTAAAATTTTAATTGCTATATTCCGCTGCGCATGTTACTTCGAAACCCAACAGTTTCTTGCTTGCCCATGCTACAAGTTGATTTCCAAGGAAATGACATGTTCCACTTGTGCTCTTCCTGTCAATGGTGCACGCTGCATAGTCCGCATCTGAATAACCTACAAGTTTAAAGTTCGAATCTTTGGTGTACCAAAGTCTAAGGTTAACAGAGCCAAAAGTATATCTAATACATTTTAAAGCAGTTATGTGCGCTTCAGAAGAATTAGCATGATAGTGCGCACAGATCCAGTCAACATAATATCTTAGCCAACTAGCAGAAGATAAAGGAGAGTCAATCATACCTCGATACAGTCTGATCAACCTACCTTTTAAGTCTAAGTTTGTTGCTGGTGGCCATTGGAGTGTCGTATGCTTTAGCATTCTCAAGTCCAAATTTTTTATTAAGTCCCTTGTGGACTTGGCTTGATTTGCGAAGATGCCATCATTCAATTGATTGATTTTAAGCCCGAGGAAGAAGGTGATTTCTCCCATTTTGCTCATCTCAAACTTTCTTTTCATTAGCTTATCAAAGCGCTTACAAAGTAACTCATTAGTAGAATCAAATATAATATTATCAACAGAGATTTGAACGAGTAAATAATGATCATTATACTTGGTAATAAAAAGAGTTGTATCGATTTTACCGTGCTTGAAGCTTTTCTCTAGTAGGAGTTTTGAAAGAGTATCGTACTATGCTCTTGGATTTTGCTTAAGTCCATACAAAGCTTTCTTGCTTTGATTCTGTAATGCTTCCATTCTCATCCATCTTGTTTCCGAACACCCATTGAAGCGCTAAATATTGGATGAGATTTTCTTGCACTTCTTGCATAGCATCGATCCATCTTAAAACATGGAGCACTCTATCAATCTTCTATGATCCGACATGAGAGATAAACGAATGCTACACCACAAAGTTTGATGCTCTCGATGTGCGAATCCCTACATTTAGGTGATAGGAATACGAAGATCAATGGGTATTTCATTTTCTTCAGCACCAAAATCATCAAAGGTGATTTGCTGAAGTGGAGAAACATCATGCGCAGGAGGAGGTGTTTGCGCATCAGGAGTTGTGACTTCAGGCGCAGCATTTGGAGTATGCGCATGAGATGGACTGATTCTGATTCTGCTTGATCTACATTCTGCGTAAGAACAGTGTTACTGCGCACCTGTCTAAAAAGCTCAGCAGAGGCATCAGAATCATTTGGAGCCAAATATGGCTCAAGGAGTGAATTAACGTCAAATGTAACATGTACAGATATTGAATATAATAACTAGAGATTTATTCTAATATGATCACGAAAAGCTTATAGAATGATTGGCATACCCAACGAGAATACTTTCATCTGCTTTGGCGTCGAATTTACCTCTATGAACTTTGCCATTGTAGAGGATATAGCATTTGCAGCCAAAGAGCTTGAAGAAAGAAATGTTGGGCGCTTTCTCTCTCTCCATAGATCGTATGGAGTATTGTAGGCTTTGTTGATGGTGAATCTTATTCTGAGTAAAGCATACACCGTTGACAGCTTCTTCCCAGAAATACATTTAGAAGTACTGTTTCTACTATCATTGTCTATCCATCCTCAATCAACGAGCGATTCTTTCCACAACGCCATTTTGTTGCGGAACTCCAGTAGCAGAGAATTTTTTAAAGAATACCATTTGTGGATTCTTGTTGGTTCTCACAATATTGAGCGACATCGTTGTTCATAAATTCTGTTCTGTTGAAGTTTCGGACTCTATTGATGTCTTCTATGTTTGGAGATTTAGAAGGAGAGCAGCCAGGGTATCATAGAGATACCACAGGTTGGTCTTACGAGTCCTTGTGAGCAAAGTTAGTCCAGAAATGCCATTCTTGATATAGCGGTGCGTTGAAGTGAAACGGCATTCCAGACCTTTATCGCATAATTGTGATATGGAGAGCAGGTTCCTTGAGACTACCTTTTATGATTAGTCCAAATCCAATTATGTGCCTTTTGTTGTTGTCACCATATATTACTGAGTGATCTCTTCCTTCGTGCGCACCTTTAAGAGTGTTGACATCTCCAGTAGTGTCTAGAATCCACTGTCGAGGTACCAACTGAGCTTGAGAGTGCACAGTGAAGTAGATCTTTTCTGCTTGTTGAAACATTGACTTGCGCTCTACAGCAGAGTTATCATTTAAGATTGGCAGACACTTTAAGAGATTCCTTGCGCGGCTGTGGGGTTGGTGATGACGCAGCTTTGTGAGGTTAGCTTTGGTAAATAGGTGCTTGCCATTCTGTCTACTTGGTGAAGGTGTCCCGTTTCCACTGGAGTGAAGGGACCTTTCTTTGATTGTCCTTTGCGCATGCTCAGGTTCCATTTCAGAAACAACTTTTGAATCATTGTCAGCATTTGCCACTAAGCAGAACAGTCCATCCTCAGAGTCAGCATCGTTGTCTTCAGTGTATCCAAGTCCTTAGCTTCTTTTCTGCGCAGTTCTCTTCAGCAGCCATTCTGCACTGCTTAGATGCTTTGTGCGCAGGGTTCCTTTTCCTCGTACTCAAATTCTGGAGTAGGCATTGAAGAGAAATGTCCTGGCTCTGTAGCAGACCAAGTCATCTTTCTTTGAGTCTATGAGAGAGAATGCGAAGTTTTGCTTGAGGGTCCACCAAGTTTGGAGAACTTTTTGAATTTGATCTGAGGTTTGAGCGAGCGCAGGAACATGTGAAAAGTTAGCCATTGCCCTAGATTTTGAAGCCATCTTGAATCGGCACCCAAGCTGTTAAGCTTGAAAAATAGAAACATGTTTTATGAAGGTGTTTGCTCTGATACCACTTGTTGGTCCCTAAAGGGCAACAAGGGTGTGAAAATCGCTAGAGGGGGGTGAATAGCGTTTTAAAATTCTTGGGTAAATAGCGTTTTAAAATTCTTTTCAAACCCTTTTGCAATTCAATGGCAGATGCGCACAACTCTTATTTTAGCTAAGTATAGCGCGCAGCAAGAGTGTGAAATGCACAGCGGAAATTTAAAGCAGCTCTGCGCAGGGTATACTGCGCAGAGATAAAAACACACGCGCTAAGTATGAGGCTAAAGAGTGGCGCAAAAAGGATTCTAAGGCAAATGAGCAATAACAATTACAACATCAAAGTGTAGCAATATGAAAGATCAAACAAAGAAGTTCATGAATAGTTAAGCAGGAAACATGCAGTAGATATAATGAACACGCTATTTGGAGAGGTTCGATCGAAGAAAGATCTACATCCTCTACCAAGATGGTTAGTCTTGGATTTCTAATGGAGATCTTATTATATGAGTGAGTATTACAAATTACAACATTTGAGCTCAATACTAACTCAAGATCTATTATCTATGAAGAACAAATCCTAGACTAAACCGGTGTATCTCAAGAAGTTAGATCAAAATGATCAAAGCTTCAAGAGGTGTGTGTGTGACAGAAATTCTGGGCTCTATGAATATGAAAGATGAAGAGCACCAAGAATTCTGGTGATATAGGGCTTTGTGATATGAGCAGGAGTTTGAAGGTTTGAAGATCTTGAAGGCTGTTCTAAAGAATCTGGAAATACTAAGCAGCAGTCTTCAGATCTTCAAGGTTTCTCAATGAAGCATGAAACTCGAGCTCTTGAAGCATAGTGGCCAACAAGAGGGGCTTGATGAATGGGCCGCTTGGAAATGAAGATGAGCAGGCTATTTATAGCTGAGAGCTTGAATATAGCCGTTGGAGCTCTGAGCAAGGACAATGAGCTGGCACAAAGTGATTGGCGCGCAGCTATCCTTTATAGCCGTTGGGGCGCTGATCAAAGATGATGACTTGGCACAATATGATTGGTGCGCAGGTGATTTAGAGCCGTTGGAGACTGAGCATGAAGACCAAATTCAAAAGCTTCTTCTAGAAGGTTGACAGCTGTCTTCATTTGAAATATTTCTCTTGAGCGCGTCTCCACCGTTGGATCTGCTAAGTGTGCTTGTTTTGTCGTTTCTGCACACCTTAGCACTCTTAAAAGCGTACATCTTCAAAGCGTTTTCCAAGTTAGGTGATCTGAATTTATCGAAAGCTGAGCAAGATAGAATGCTGCGCAGGAGAGACCTGCGCAGAGTAGTCCTGCGCAGGGTCCACAGTCTTGCTTAGATCTTCATTCCATTTCGCTCTGAGTCCTATATTTTAAGCCTATACTATAAAATTGACTAAGCTAAAAATTGAAGTTATAAAACTTCTTACATAGGATCCTAAAGTCCATAAAATATTAATAGGTGATGGTATCAATCAATTCTAACAAATGTAGGAGGGTTAAGTGATAAGCATACCCAACAATATCATTGAAGCTACCCTCAAAAAAATTGGTAAAAAGCCCAGGGGCATGGCTCAAAGCACAAGCTTCGGCACAAGACGATGAAGGACGTCAAGTATCTAACTGCGTTGGCACCCAACATGGATGGGACCGCTTGCCAATCCTCTAAAAACTCGCAAATGAATGGATCAAGGGGTAAACGAAGCCCCAGCTCAAACTGTTTAAAAAAGAAGGATACCTCGATGTGGTTCAAGTAAAAGGAAGCCATTTCCCCATCGGTATTGAAAGCAGAGGCACGATGGTATGTCAGGTCGTAGTCATCGTGAGAAATCCTACAGTCAGTATGCAGATACTCTATCATCTCGTCGCCAGCCTTGGGCTGTCCCAGTTTGAAGGGAGCCACACCAGTATTTCCTCTCCGATGGAGATTCCTGCGGTCGCGACCTCGGCCCCCTTCCGGGACGTCGGCTCTGAATCAGTCGACTATCCTCTCGGAAGTACTCTCCCCCGACATAAATGCAGAGGAAAGAAGGGAGTTAGCATCAGAAACTAGGGCAGTGGATGCATTCACCCCCTCATCCCATCCACAGAAGCCGAGGAGAGCACCTCGTCCTCCAACAGAGTATAATGGGAAGAAATATAGTTCAGGACATCATAACGGGAAGAAAGAATCACTAAATTAGGGTTTGTAGCCTCTAGACGGTCAAAACGGCGACTGCTCGGGGCCCATTCGACGATAAATGCCCTATGGGCTATCAGGATTTCCCTAATTTCGTCTAAAGGTACGAGGAACCATGGACCATCGATCCTCCTATACACCCTACGACTTTCCTTATGGAAACCCTCTAGGGTTGACGAGCTATAATTGAAAGACATGTTCACATGATGTCGGAGAAAGACAGAAACCCAAAAACGAAGAAGAATGGATGAAATCAGAAATACAGGGATGGAAAAAGGTACCTGGAGATGTGCTTTTAGATTGAAAAGAAGCAAGAGAGTGAAAGAAGCGGAGACGCCTAGACACCTGCAATTGGTGGTCGCCGGAAAGCAAGTAACTTACGGGAATCGCCGATTGAACAGAACCCTTGGAATGAAAACCCTTTTTCACAGTGAAGTAAAAAGTAAAAGGGAAATTGGGGGTTTTGATCGTTTAAAATTCGTGGGTCGGGTAGAACCCGAAAGTATGATCCATTTTTCGCCCGCAATCTCTTCGAAAGTGACGGATACACGTCATCACCCTAGCCATCATGACCTACAATTAAGGGGCGTGGGTTCCCAATACATCAAAGTGTCCTTTCGACTGACATCAGCCGCCTGACGCATAGATGACATCATGGGCCTAGAAATTTGTGAATACTTAGAAGAAATTGCCAACGCAGACCGACATCATCATCATCAACATCCTGACATCTACCCATCAACACCTCGACATTGCTCAGCAAGATTGAATCACAAGAATACAGAAAATCAAGTTGCAGAAGTATTAAAGAATAGAGCTCAGACAGAGTCAGTGAAATGGAAATACGATTTCATTACTAAACAAAGACCCCCAAATGAGGCCGGGGGCCTGACCTCTACAAAAACAAAAAGATAAGCTACTACAAAATCCTAGTAAAAGATCCTAATCTTCTTCCCCCTCATAATCTCCTTCGCCCATCTCATTGTCATCCATGAAGCTGCCTTCATCATCATTATCATCTTCTTCTTCTTCATCATCTCCACCACCATCACTGTCACTATCATCGCTGCTCCTAGAGAACTCATTCTCACTGTTAATGGGATCTGGAGGGGAGAATTACCCATTGCTGTCGAACAGAGACTCATCCGCTGGAAAAGATGAAGATGGCTTTGAATGAACTACGGAGTCACTGCTGCTGTCAGAATCCGAATGATCAGCATGGATATCGGAGTCGGAATCAACTTCTTCGGGAAAAGCATCTGAGTAGGATCTTTTTGGAACCATCTTTGATTTTCTGGAAAATCTTAAAGGGAAAAAATAGAATGGAATGTTGAAGAAGCAAGGATGGCAAGGGACGGTCCACTTATAAATCATCAGAATATGAGGAGAGGTAGTATTTATAGAGGCCCTAAATAGGTGGAAATTAATGAAGTTTTCACTTTTCAAAAGGAGTAATGATTATTCAACTAATACAATCCGGAGGCTGTCAGAAGATCTGAAGATATAAAGATTTTGGCGGCTATCAATCAAATCATTATAAATGATGTCATAATTACTGGAAACAAAAGTACGAATTAGTTCCTACTCTGCACGACGAGATAGAAACTCGGGGGCCACTGAACGACATAAACCGTCTTGGCCATTGGGTTCCATGGACTTTGGGCCCATATACCATGAAGCCCCATATACAAGAGGCATGTGACCTTATGGTCCGATATATCTCGATATCCCTTAAGCCGAGTGGGCTGGCTTCACTTAGGCCGAGATGAGAAAGAGTCAACCAAATCCCTAGCCCGGCCTCTATGACGAGCCGAGTTGGATGACAAGCTGACTTACCTTATTTAAATGCCACTTTCCTATCACAAGGGGAAGTCTACAAACAGAGTTCAAGTAATACTCGAACACAGGGAATTCTTATCTACACAAGGAGACTTCTCTTACAAGATAAGCGGGATAACCATCATCCTCAACACGGGCTCCTTGGCTTTCCTAATAAGTCAGGATTCATTCACCCACGCCTATATAAACAGGTCCTCAATACAAGAAATGGATAATGAACTCTTTTGGCTCTAATTCTAGTCAATTGATTTCTCTTTATTCTCTTACAAACCGTATTCTTACTCTCACGCCGGAGGGCCTTCGCCGGTGAATCCCCGACTAGTTTACATTTGCTTGTTTCGTGTGTGTAGATCCGTTCGAGGAGTTCCCTTTGCTGGATTTATCCGAACCGTTAGACGAAAGGCTGATCCGGTACGTTTTTTGCAGCATAAAAAAATATTTGTTTTTGTGAAGGTCCAAGTAAGAATAATTTGAACATTGAATGTTGAATAATAAAGTACTGTATTAACATCTCAGAAACATAACATATGCATTGATTTGAAGCAAATATACTCACCTCCCTGAAATGATTTTTTAAATTTATTTTGTTGTGGGAACTATTAAAAAAATATTACTATATCTCTACAAACACTTAGAACAAGTTATTTGCAATTTAAATATAGACCTCAGAAAACCAAAAAAAAAAAAAAAAAAAAAACTCCAAGCAAAAAAAGTTATCTAATCCTCTTTGGTGAAACTGAATAGTCGGATAGATTGTAGACATGACCATTGGCATTTATTCACTATTAAGTTAACTATGACACATGTGGTCTCACACACTTATAGCTTAATATATTTTCATGAAGGGAAATAATAAAGTTACAAAAGATGGCTTACAAAATGAGATATCATAATTGTGTTGGTGTTTTTAATTGAAGTGTGTCGGGTCCACTATCGATGTAGCCAATGAAATATCGCCACCACACTTTGTATCCATCATTTTGTAAACTTCTTTTGTAAGCCTAGCATTGCCCAACATGCCTATGACTACAACCACAAAACCATAGAAGCATCGTTATTCATAAACACATAAGCCAAACCAAGGACCTCCATTATCATTATCTTTATCTCAATATAATTCTACATACATTAAAAGATCAGTACATTTAGTATTACAATAACAAATAAATAAAAACAACATAATTATATTATAAAACCTATACTGATTAAATTAAATGTACAAAAAAAAATCATTGTATAATCATTCAAAAGCACCAATTATAGCAGCATTAAGATAAACATACTTTTTCTAGAAAATCAAAACTCTAAAAAAGTACTACTCCCTCTATCCCTAAATGAGTGTCCATTTTCAAGAAATCTTTGTCCCAAAATGAGTATCTTTTCATAACTTTGTCCCTAAATATTTTTTTTCGAATTTTTTTTCACCGGTTTCTTTATACGTGCAAAACTAAATATTTTGAAAGGAGATTACAAGATTATATATGAATTTTTGCTACCAAATTGTACACAAAGTTGAGATTTTCAATGCCCCTTAAAATGAAATTTGGACACTCATTTAGGGACAGAGGTAGTAATAGTTAGAAATCCACAAAGCCAAATCCAACGTTACTAAATTATATGAACTCCACAATTATTTTCAATTAGAAGTTTTTCTGTAGTTTTATTCAATCAAAAAAATTTAATTATTAATTTACTTCAAGGCAATACTTAATTATTCCTTTTGTCATTACATACATAAAAAGATAATTATTCAACAATAAATTTATAAAGTTTTGATTATAAATATCATGTTGATTGTATAAATTAAGTTCTTATAGTCATCCTCATATTTATAAATTAGTAATTGGTTACTGAAGGATTATGATTTTATAGTATCTATCTTTCTATTTAACTATTTACAAAAAAACTCCTTTCATATACTCCCTCCGTCCCATAATGATCTTCGCGTTTGACTATTCAAATATTTTAGAGATATGAATATTCGCTTCACTAGCCATGTTTTGTTTATAAACTTTTAAGCCTAAATTGTGGAAATGTGAAGAACTTTTTGGGATAATAAGAAATGGCAAATGAGAAGATCATTTTGAGACGGAGGGAGTATATAAATTACTAACTATCCCATACGGCACTAGAGACCCGTGCGAAGCACGGGTGTTATGCTAGTAAAGTGGTATTTTAGAGTGAATGAATTGGATCAAGAATAATTTAGATATTTATTTGAGGACCAAAAGGAATAAGAGTGAAGTTTTTTCTTTTTATAACCAAGAGAGAGTAGTTTCGAATGAAAGAAGTTACTACGCTAAAGTTTTTACTTTTCTTTTTGTTTGTCTCAGACTAAACTTTTTTGTTAGTTTATTACCTAAAATGAATAATGATAGCCACTCGTTATTCTCACAATAAAAACTCTTTATCAACTTGGTATCTCCTACTTTCTCCTACTTTATTTTTTATACTCATAATATTTATTTATTTTTTTAATTTCTGTATGTAAAATCAAATTAAAAACATTAGTCCGAGAGGTTGGGAGTATAAAAACAAAAACATTGCTAGGTAAATACCGCTTGAATAGCTTTAAAAACAGGGTTGTTCCTTTCTAGACGTCAAAGGTCGGGAATAAAAGAGCAATTGGGTCGTTGTCCTTTTTCAAACCATTAAGAGTCGGGAAAAGAAACTGAGATTTGTCTTTGGTGTTTCTAAAGGTACGGTCATCTTTTTTCAACTTTTCGTGGGACCCAAGATAGGGGTACTTGCTTTTCCACTCCCAACCCGACATGCGGTTGTTGAATGGACCGGCGTTACGTTAATGAGAAATAATAAAGTTATAAAAAATAGCTACTCCATCCGGTCCGGTTTAAGTTTTTTAATTTGATTTTATGCGTTTATTAAGAAGCTAAGGTAAATTTGAGTCAAGATTAGTAGTGTGTGGAGGATATAATTATCCATACATAAAGCAAGTGGGTGAAAAGTAGATGGGTAAGTGAAGGTTTTTTTTTGTAGTATAATGAGGACAAGGATGTCCAAAACACTACTTATCTTTTGCCATTTAAGAAATAAAGCAATTAAGAACCTTAAACTGGGATATACAAAAAAGGAAATTAAAAACCTTAAACTGGGACTGAGGGAATACAAAATAAGGTCTACAAAATAAGGTGTCGTAATTGTGTTAATGTTTTTAATTAAAGTATGCCGACTTCACTATTAATGTGGCTAATGAAATATCGTCACCACATCTTATATCTTTTATTTTTGCAAAATCTTGAGAAAAACGCGTTTTTCAAACGAATAGGAAAAACGTGTTTTAAAAAAAACGCGGTGGCATTTTTGTAAATAATCAAAACTTGTCAACGATTCTGGATATAATTATAAAACCTTCTGGATATGATATTGATAGCCATAACCTTTTAAAGTGATAGCCAAAAGGGTCATTTTTGTAAATAATCGGAACTTCTCAAGGGTTCTGGATATCAATATAAAAGCTTCTGGATATGAGATTGATAGACAGAACCTTTGAAAGTGATAGTCAGATGGGTCATGGATATCAATATAAAGCCTTCTAGATATGAGATTGATAGCCAGAACCTTTGAAAGTGATAGCCAGAAGGGTTCTGGATATCAATATGAAGCCTTCTGGATATGAGATTGATAGCCAGAACCTTTGAAAGTAATAGCCAGAAGGGTCCTGAATATCAGTATAAAGCCTTCTGGATATCAATATAAAGTCTTCTGGATATGAAATTGATAGCGAGAACATTTGAAAGTAATAGCCAGAATGTTTTGAAAAACACATTTTTTGTAACTATTAGAAAAAACGCGTTTTACAATAGACCAACCATTTTTTAAACTATTTTTTGTAAATTTAGAATTGCCCCGCATTAATCTCCATGAGTCAGTTTTCCAGGTGTAGGAGGAAACTAATCTGCAGAATCAACTCTTTAAGTTATTTTAATGCATAGCAATCAACTGTTTAACGGACATTTGGAAATTAAAAAAAAAAAAAAAAAAAAAAAACGAATGAACGACAAGCTTTGAAACAATTTTATCATAGATTGCATCTTATTTATATAGTAAGCTAGGAGGAAGTCGTGTGTGAGACAGTCTCACACATGAAGCTGGTTTAGGTGAGAGATGAAATGAGCTTGCTTCGCTCCTCCATGGGCGGCGAACTATTTACTCTCTCAACGAGACCGTCTCATGTATGAGACCGTCTCACATAAATCGTAAACTAAACACTCCCCCCCCCCGGGAAAATTAATATCTGAAATTGCCCTAGAACACAAGTTTTTTTTTATTCTGAGTGGATAGAAAAAAGAAAGCAAAGAAAAAAAAAATAGCAAAATGGATAGTTGTTCTTGTTATTGAGTCTTATTTTAAAAAAAGTAATACTATTTTAATGAACATATAAAATAACAAAATGAAATATTTTGTTATGTTAGACCATGTTTAGTGGTGAACTTAAATTGGTTCACCAATTATAATTTTGTGAACCAAAATTGGTTCATGACAATTAATGGTGAATGAATATCCGTTTATGGCCATGAACGAAAATTTTCGTTCATTTCATGAACGAATTCATGAACGAAAATTGGTTCGAGATGTATATGTATTTTGTAATTTTTCAAAATATTTGAAAGAATTTTATTATTTTAAGTTTTCTCTTGTGCCAAACGATGTTGTTTATGTCAAAATGTCAATGACGTTCACTTTCTTTTTAATCCTATAAATAGAGCTGAAGATTACCTAAGTTATATACATCTCTTCTTCCGTATTTCCTCTCTTATAATTAGCAAAAAAAAAATATAAGATTTCTTTCCTGTGTGTAATGCTTTAAATGTCGTAATTTGACGTTTATTTATCAGTGTTTAGCTTTCAAAGTTATATAATTAAGTAAAATAATAGAATAAAAAAATAATTATTTTTATGATGTTAATAAACAAAAATATTTATATTATTAATTTTATACTATCTAGTTACTATTTTAAAAATATATTTGTGAACAAAAATTCATTCATCAGTACATAATATAAATTGGTGTTCATATGCCAATTTCATTCATAGTAGGGGTGGCAAATTGTACTCGTCCGTACCAACCAACTCGTATACCAACCGTACCAATTATAATTGGTATAAACAAGTCGGTATACCGAATTCTTGTTACGGTAGTACGGTACCCTTTATCTCTAATTGGTTGGTACATGGTATACAATATTGAGTTTGGTTGGTATACCGTGTACCGACATTATTTATCTGACCCTTAGCTGCATTAAAATCTAATTCCATCAATCTTACTCTACTGAAAATTTGATCAGAAAAGTGATTATGTTAAGTAGGCTCTATTTGGTTGGCAAAATCGACAAAATGGTCATTACAAATGAAGCACAATTAATCTGGACAAAAGATGGCTATCCATTCTGTAAAGTAAGGAATGACGATATTCCATTTTTTTTTAATTTTTTTTTATGAATGAAAATACTCTCAATTGAGTTATTACCTCCGTTCCAGTTTAAAGTTTCAAGTTACTATCAATAATAAATTTTAAATTTTTATTAAAGTAATTGGATTAACCTATAATTATAGCCTAAAATCTCATCAGACAATCAACCAAAAAACTAAGAACCTAGCAAAGGCTTCTATAGCCTGCTGACCAAAATGAGCACATCATGGAATTGTAACTAGCAGTAGGCAGCAGCATCAAGATTCAAACCCTTCTCTCTCATTTTGTCCACCATGGAACTTGGTTAGCCCTTCTTGATTAATGTATTGTGTTATACATGGAAAATCTATATGCTTCATCTTTATAAGAACAGATTCGATAGTTGCTATGTTGATTAGTTTTAGGACTTTATAATTTGTTTTTGAGACCTTTTCCTATATTATATGTTGCTCTTTAATCTTTATAATAGACAAAAAAAATCTAACATAAAATATAAAAATGCATTTTTTTTTTTGTCTCCATCTGTATTTGGTATATTTCGAATACCAACCGAGTACCACTAAACTTGGTAGAGCTAGTCTCCCACGAGAACACCTATATCCGTCTCTTCAATGAGGCGGGCTTTTTAACCCACCCGACCGACCCATTGAACCGGATACATGACCCATGTGGCATAACCTGCCACGTGGCAACCACCGATTAATTGGCCCAAAAAAAGTTTTTTTTTTTTTTGGTGGAGTTTTTATAAAAAAATAATCAGTTTTTCCGTCGTTTACCAAAAGTAATAGTTACCATAACTTAATGTAATGATTGTATACATATAAAGTAATATTGTTCATAAGTAAACGTAACGCCTGTTTTACAAAAACAAAAGCTCGTTTTACCCATTTTTTCAAATCTAATACTAACTATAATTACGTGTAACCCAAACAATATCTAAATGTAATTATCATTTATACTGAAATGTAATAGTGCTTTTGCAAAAATGTAAAATATTGTGTATTTTGATTTAATTTTTTTAAATAAAATAACATTTGAAAAGTAACAACTCATATACATGAATGTAATTGTTTGTACAAGTAAATGTAACACTTTAATAAAAGAAATTATAACATATTTCTATAGATAATGTAATATTTTTACATGTAATACTAATCAAGTGTTTTTAGCTCTAAAAATGTAAATAGTTGAAGTTGAATTATTACTTTTTCTATACATATGTGTTACAATTATGTATAAACACTGTTACATATAAGTAACACGTTCGTTACATTTTATTTGTAATAAGTATTACTTTTGTCAAACGAAAAAATCATAAAAAAAAAAAAAAAAAAAAAACACTGTTACTTTTAGCAAACGAAAAAAACATAAAAAATACAGTTGGTACACCTACCTTAGCACCCCTAACTCACAGTGTGACCGAATTTTTCGTTCATCATGCTACTAAGGGATTCTCGTTCATCATGCTCATAATGAGACCAAGGGATTCCTATTAGGGGTGGAAATGGTTCGGCTTAGCTCGGTTTGGGGCAATTTAGGAGCCAAACCGCTATACATCGGTTTGGAGAAATCCCAAACCGAGCTGAACCACAAAATAGTCCAAGCCGAGCTGAGCTAAACCATCACGGTTCGGCTCGGCTCGGTTTGAACCACGGTCTGATTTCGCGGTTTAAACCGTGGCTTAAACCACGGTTTGAACCACAAAAAATCCAGGTTAAACGATCGGACTGTATGTAGCAATTGAGCGATTACAGCAAAGTAAAAAAAATCAAACGAATTGGAGGACATAGAACACAGAATGACGAAACCATGAACGGAAATGAAGAGAAATAAAGCATTAGATACGAAGGAAGTGAGAATTAGGAGTGAAGTATGTGTGTACCTCAATTGAATTTTTGAGCAAGAGGTCATCTTCGGTGAGATGGAGGCCTGAGTCTGAGTGGGAGTGAGATGGAGGAAGCCAGGAAGGATGTCGGCCGGAGGGATGGAGTCGGCGGAGGGATGGAGTCGGCCAGGATGATGGAGTCGGAGGGATGGAGTCGTGGGTGAAGCCGTGAAGGAGACGAGGAGAATTTCCAAATTTTCCAACTGATCGATTCACGACTATAGCGGCGGATAAGAAGGGTATTAGGGTTTTATAATCTAACGGTTGAGATCATATCATTAAACTTAATCAATGGTGTATAATATGGCTCACCGGTTCAGCTAGCTCGGTTTGGTGACTCGGCTCTACGGTTCAGCTCGTGGTTTAGCTCAAAACGGTTTGGCTCGGTTTGGCTCGGTTCGGGTTGAAGGGTCAAACCGTGAGCCGAACCGAACCACACGGTTTACCAAATTTCGAAACCGAGCTGAACCACAAAAATTTAAAAACCAAGCTAAACCGCGCGGTTTGGCTCGACTCGGCTCCGAACCGCGGTTTGAGCTGAACCATTTCCACCCCTAATTCCTACACTACACTCGAATCTCTTCATCTAATGACTCTGTAGTCTGCAAATTACCATGTGACTCGTGTTTCATGCTTCTGGCCATCACATCATCCCTTAAGAAAGAATAAGACTACTTACATTACAATGGTTAGGTGAATAGGGGTTGAAAAGATTTAAGTTAGTTGAATGAGTGTAATGGGGAGTTGAAAGGGGTTGAAATAATTCAACCCGGTTGAGAGAAAGAAATGGGCCACCACCTTGGACACGCAGCGAGCTTCCATTGGGCCGGCATTGGCGCGTGCATCTCACCGCCTGCCAAGGCGTGTGAGTCGGGCGGTTTACAGTTTTTTTTTTTAATCTGATTGAGACACTTGTCATGCACCATTGGTTCTTGAGATTTTCGGATTTATTTCTCATCTCAATTATTTGAGCTCAATTATTTTATAGTAAATTATTTTTTTATTTTTTTTCCGCCAAAATTCATGATTGTTTCCCTCTATAAATAGATGCAAGTTTCATTTAATTTGGACACCGAAAAAAACCCCCTTATTTTCTCAATATAAATTTCTCGATTATCATTCATTAACCCTTATTTAAAAAAAAATCAACATCTTATTAGTGAAATGGATTCCAATAATAATTATCGTCATTTCTCGTATTTATTTAATTGCAATTACAAAAAATTAATTAAATATGAAGTATTTTTTTAAAATAATAATAATAATAATTATTATTATTATTTTACTAATCATAAAAATAAAGAATATAAAATAAAATAAAGTGGTGGGGTATAGGATGATGAGTTGGAAGGGAGTTGGATTTAATTAAACCAAACTATTGTAAGGTGTAAAAGTAAAATGATTATTGAATTATTAGGTGGAAGAGATAGAAGATGATGTGAAGTAATAAAGTGGTAGTTGAATGAGTTATGGTAGTTGAAACCATTGTACATGACCTTAATAAAACGATTCTTACTATACTTCCCTTTTCAAATTACTTAATTCTTAAATTAATAAGTGTATGTACTTTTAAAGAAAAGTAATTTTACATTAAATAAATTTTAATCATAGTGTGATATTAATAACTTGATTATATTATTGATCGTTATATATTGGTTGTTAAATTATATCATAATAGACTTTGAAACTTAAAATTGAACATATTATCAAATTATACACCAAAACCTTTTGGTCTATTAGTATTCGGATTTTGGTAAAGGGTTTCTAAAGGAGATTTTGGGTTCGATTCCTCTTTGAAGAAAATAATGGAGAGCCCAAAGTATATTAACAACATCAACTTACAACTGTTAAAAAAAATATCAAATTATTCATTTTAACTGACAAGCGTTAGTTATTTACAAAAATATCATCGTCTGTTTTAAAACAACTTTTTATTTATTACAAAAATATCATCGCGCCATTTTAAATAACACGTTTTACACGAATTTAAAGAAAAGAACGTTTTTTCCCAATTTTTCACAAAGTAATAAAGCCACTTTTTAGAACCGGTACAAATAACTCCTTGACCAAAAGAATTTTGCTAAACCTACCCGAATTAAACCGGGGGCAAATTGCAATTTAGTTACCTGAGTTTTACACGATGTTTCCATTGGTTCCTGAATCGGTTTTTCTACAAATTGGTTACTCAAGTTTGTCATTTAGTTGCAATGTGGTATAAAAATGGATGGATCGTTTAAAAACTAACAAAAGTGGATGAAAAACCTAACGAGCTTCTTTCAAAATTGCAATGGTTAACCCTACAATTTAAATTTTCCCACTTCACCCCCTAACTCCTAACGAATGTTTAAAAACTAACATAATTTGCATCCATATGTCCAAAGATGAGTGTTTCAGTCATTTTCATTTTATTTATTACATCAAAATTATAAAAATTATGATATCTATCATAAAAATAATAATTTTATTTAACTTATGAAAAATACATATCATTCATAAAAATACTAATTTTAGTTAAACCTTTGAATTGAATGAGGCCAATATCGCCGAGGTAAGAGACGGTCAAGTGAGCGGACTCGATGGGGATGATGAGTTGAACTAGGTGCATGGACTCGGACCGGAACAGATCCATCGGCGGGCAGCAACCTCCACCGGCTGTCTCCCCCATATATTATCTTACCGCCACAACACATACACAGTTACTTACCAACGTGGCCTATTATTGTTTATTTTAATGATTGAAATAAAGATGATAGACACAGAGAAAAAAAAATTTGTGGGACTAAAATTTGAACTTTTTTATTTATTTTTTATTTTTTTAATTTTTGGCAATCTGCAAAAGAAAATTTCAATGACTGTTTATGGCAAGAAAATTACGAGTATTATTCATCCCAAAAATTATTACCAAATACTTTTTCAAAAAAAATAAATAAATTGAATTGGGTATTTTATTAATTAATGCCTCAAGTATAAAAGTGCACTTAAAGGAGATTGAACCCCTAACTTTTCATATAGAAATGGAATACTGGATACCGTTTGAGTTAAACTTTTTTGATAAAATTTTAATGGCTGATTTTTATTTTATTTTTTGACTATGTCCACGCTAGAAGGGGGCGAGGAGAGGGATCGAACCCTAGCGCCCACCGAGGGTGAGGCTTGGCTTTAAAATGAAACCATTTTTTTTTTTTTGCTCAAGTTTTTCTAAAACAAACAATTAGAATTTTTAGGTTTATTAATTAATGTCTTTAGATGTTACAAAATTTTTATTATGGGGTAAAAATGTGAATAAGTTGAGTTGGAGGGTGCACTTTGCAATTATAAAAGAAACTTGTTAGATTTTCCATCCATTTTCATTAAAAAAAAAAAAAACTAACAATCCATCTATTTTTATACCACATTGTAACTAAATGACAAACTCGAGTAACCAATTCGTCGAAAAACGGATTCAGGAACCAATTGAAACATCGTGTAAAACTCAGGTAACTAAATTGCAATTTGCCCTTAAACCGGGGGCAAATTTCTTTGGGAAGACGAAATCTCCATAATATTATATTCATTCTTCTCCTTCTTCTTCTTCTACGTTTCCCCTTCGATTCAATTCAGTTCAATTCAAACGCCATCTCCAATTGATTCCCTCCATTCTCTCTCTAGAATTAGCTTCCATCGATTTTGAAAAATCCAGCAAAAATGCATTCCAATCACTTGCTCCTCGAAGAACCTATCAGAATGGCTTCCATCCTTGAGCCTTCTAAAGCTGTAAGTTAATTTTTTTCCCAATCAATTTTGTCTAGATTCGATCTTTTGTATCTCTCTCTTTTTTTGTTTGGGTTTGTGTGATTTGATTTTGATTTTACGCGCAGAGCTTTTTCCCGGCAATGACCAAAATCGTGGGAACTTTGGGACCTAGGTCTCGATCTGTTGAAGTTATTTCTGGTTGTCTTAAAGCCGGCATGTCAGGTATGCTTTGAGCATTTACTCTTCAACTCTCTGATTTTTTTTCTTTACTTGTAAATTGATTGATTTACTTATTTTTTTTTTGTTTATTGCAGTGGCTAGATTTGATTTTTCATGGGGAAGCCCAGAGTATCACCAGGAAACTCTTGAAAATTTGAAAACTGCTGTCAAGAGCACCAAGAAACTCTGTGCTGTATGTTCTTTTATTTATGATTTTTATTTTTGTTTCTTGTTATGATTTCCTTACTACTTTTACATGTTGGTGTATTGATGGGCTTACTAATTGAAGAAATTAATTGGGAGTGCTGAAGTTGTTTGCATACTAAAGAAGCTTTCTGTGTTTGGGGGTGCATCTTGTAAATAGATTTGATTGTGGTTTATGCTTATGTTAGCTATGCCAGATTCGGGCATTTACAACATAGCTTAGTCTGTTTAATTAAGCCTCTACGTTAAAAGAAGTCACTTTAGGTTAAAGTTCTTTATCTATTTTTGTTGATTGAATCTCAAAATCAGAATACGGGTTTTGCTGTCTTAGTCAAATTTAAGGAAAATATGATGTTTTGGTTAGCTTTTAGATAAAACAAGAGAATATGACATGGTAATTATTGTGTTTTGTCTTTTTGGTCAGGTAATGCTAGATACAGTGGGTGCTGAGATGCAAGTCGTCAACAAGAAAGAGACGCCTATTTCGCTCACTGCTGATGAGTCTGTAATTCTGACACCTGACAAAGGCCAGGAAGCTACTTCTGAAGTTCTGCCAATCAATTTTGCTGGACTAGCTAAGGTTCACATACTTTCACACCCTCATCTTTATACTAGTTGGGAAATGTGATGCATAAATTTGTTCTTAATTTTGAAATTGTCCAATTAAGTGGGAAAAGTATTATTTTGATGTATTGACCATCCATGAATTCATGTACTTGTCAAGATTACTATCTAAATTCTGAATAATCAGCTTGTAAGAGAATATTTGCAAGAAATGTTCAGCTTTTTGGAACATAATGATGACTTTTTTTTCTTTCTGAAATAAATATTGCAGGCTCTGTAGTTTCAAAGAATCATGTTTTAGGTTAAAAATAAACATGTAAGAAAATTATTTAAGCGGTTGCACATCTTGATATAATTGTAAAGTCAAATATTAGTGTTTGGTTGCTGATAAGCTCTGATGAAAAGAGCAACAGGATAAGCTACTGAAATTGCCTAAATTTTGAACTTTGTCCAGCATTGGTGCTTACACCGGGAGGCCTTTTCTTGTACAATGGATGACTATTACAATGGTCGAAGTAATTAATTTCCTTTGTGCGCATTGCAGGCTGTGAAGAAGGGGGATACCATTTTTATAGGTCAATATCTGTTCACTGGAAGTGAAACAACTTCAGTTTGGCTAGAGGTAAGAGCTAGATGGCCTAGATGCTAAAAAAATCATGATTTCACGTGACTTATGCCTTACTGGGAAGTATCATCTGTGGTTGTGCAGGTTGATGTAGTAAATGGTGATGACGTGGTTTGCAAAATAAATAATTCTGCAACATTGGCTGGGTCGTTGTTTACTCTACATGCCTCCCAAGTTCATATTGATCTTCCTACCCTCACTGAGAAAGATAAGGAGGTGAGTTCCACATTCAACCAACATCAACTTTTTTTGTCTTTACACCTGCTCATGGCTTCTTTATTATAATGCATTGAGCATGTTAAGACTTAATAGTTTGCCTGTTGTATAATGGAGCATGTTTGACTTGAATGGGGATACCTGTTTACCTCTTCACATTCACTGTGTTTTTCCATTTTATATGTGGCAGTGCTTATGTTCTCCATCACCAGGTGGGAGGCACTCTTCTATCAAACCCCATGTATCTTTGTTTATCATTATGTTTTCCTCATGCACTCTTACAACACCGAAGAGTTCACTGTCGCAATAATCATGCATATTGCATCACATACTGTATCATAAGATAGAGTAAACTATAATTGATTTTTAAGATAATTAGAAATTTTATTGACGATACTCATTCAGGTTATAAGCTCATGGGGAGTCCCAAACAAAATTGACTTTCTTTCTCTATCGTATACACGTCATGCGGATGATGTTCGTGCTGTAAGTGCCATTCCTTACTCTGTCATCCTTGTTCTTGTTTGTGTACTTTCTTCTATTCTTCCTCTTTTAGTTTTGTCGGCTGTTCATATAACTCTATCATAAGTTATTCTTCTTCTTTGTATTTTATTTTGCAGGCACGCGATTATCTTTCAAAGCTTGGTGATCTTAGTCAGACTCAAATTTTTGCAAAAATTGAAAATATAGAGGTTAGTTAGACATTTTTTATCTCCTACATTGGTCTAGTTTTCATCTGCAATATATTTGGTATTGTATAATCGGAAGTGATGCTACCGGGAATATAATTATGCATCTATTTTCAGGGTTTGACTCACTTTGACGAGATCCTTCAAGAGGCAGATGGTATCATCCTTTCTCGTGGAAATCTCGGCATAGATCTTCCACCAGAGAAGGTAATTTTCATAAAGTAAATTTTAGTAACATTCATTATAAACTGACTGCTAATCTTGTTCTACTCGGCCGATCCTCATAGGATGCGTAGATATATGCTCAAAAATGAATCGCCGCTGCTCACTCTTGCTCATGCTTAAAACACTATTATTGATAACCTTTGTAGTTCAAGAAAAAGTTACACGTGGAATGCAATATGCATATGTGTGTGTCCCTCCTGTTGCTAATTCTTGATTTATTTTTTTTGTAGGTGTTTTTATTTCAGAAGGCTGCTGTTTACAAGTGTAACATGGCTGGAAAGCCAGCCGTTGTCACTCGTGTTGTGGATAGCATGAGTGACAATTTGAGACCAACTCGCGCGGAAGCAACTGATGTTGCTAATGCCGTATTAGATGGTAAATGACTATATACAACTTGAGCTTGTTATTTGCGTCAAGTTATTTGTCAATAATGTTGGTTTTTCTTATTTGCTATTACGCTTTTCATTTTGTGTTTATGGGTTTGAGGTTATTCTTTCAGATTGTCCTTTTTTCCTTGATGAATGTTTGTTGGGGGTTTCATTCTCATTTGCTAATATTAAGATGTCTGAATGCAACATCTGAACTCTGCATTGATTTGTTATTTTTCTTGTCATCTCAATTGACCAGGAAGCGATGCAATTCTTCTTGGGGCTGAGACTCTGCGTGGCCTGTATCCTATTGAGACAATCTTTATTGTTAATAAAATTTGTTCTGAGGTATGCTTTCAACAGACCTGACAAATGGATTTGCCTTCACTTTTCTATGATTTAAATGTGCATGACCTAGCTTCTCGAGTGTCTGTTACCACTCTGACTCTCCCTGTTATTATCAAGAAGTATACTACGCTGATGCATTCTTACCCTTTTTCGTGTTACCTTTTACTTCATTGTATAAATAGAATATGATTTATATCCAATTCCATATTTCATAAATTTATCATTCCGTATTTATAATACAAGCATATAAAATACGTAAAAATAAAACTACTCCTTCCGTCCCTCCCTAAGGTTCTTAGTTTGACTTGGCACGGGGATTAAGAAAAGTAAATGTTGTATGAAAAGTAAATGTTGTGAGTATGAAAAGTAAAGTAGGAAAGAGAAAGTGCGTAGGGAGTTTTCGTCGTGAGAATGACAAGTGGGTCCCATTGTCCATTTTAAGTAATAAAGCAACTAAGAACCTTAGGCTGGGACATACCATAAAAGAAAGTAGGAACCTTAGGCTGGGACGGAGGGAGTATTTCGTTTTACTCTCTCTCTCTCCACTTATTGTTTTCTAGCCTCTCTTTGATTATTACCTACGACATTTCGTGTTAGCCGACACAAACATTTTCGGCCAAGACTTTGTTGTTGTTGGTTGGAAAAATAATTTGTGCCTCCTTCAAGAAAAATGGGTTGTATGTCAATAGGTTGTAAATTTTTTGTTTCTAAAACTGATGTTGTAGAATTCAATGTGCTGATTTTATAATTCTGTCTGATAGTATCTGTAGTTCTGTACCCTGATCAATGACATCCCAAACTGCAAGACTTTATCTCTGGCAGCGGACATCAGATTCACCTACCTCTTTCGTTTACTTTTTAAAAGTCTTCTTTCGTCACTTTTTGGAAATCAAACTTCGAAGATTGAGGAACGTGAAGAGATCTATACCCTGCGCATCGATCATATTAAGTGAACAAGTCTTGTTTCTTATATGTCACTCTTTTCTAGTTACTGAACCTAGAAGCTGGAAAGTCCACTTGCAAAGAAAAGGATATTACTCTCTCTTGGTCAATGTTTAACACATTAACCAACAATATTGAGATCAGTGACAACTTTTTTTTTTTTTTTGGCCATTTATCAAACACACATTCCAAACAGCGAGATACATGTAAGGTAGCAAAACACAAATGTCGTCAACCTAGCTTTACAAAAAGATGCACTCCCTCTGTCCCGCCCGACTTAGGATTCTTGGTCAAGCAATTTATACTTTGACCAACAATTTGAACAAAAATAATTATCTTAATGAAAATCTAAAATAGTTATTTAGTTTATTATTAATCGTGATACAATAACAAGTTTTGAATTTTTATTAGCATCATTATATTTCTTCAATATTTGGTCAAAGTATAAATTGTTTGACCAAGAATCCTAAGTCGGGTGGGACCGGGGGAGTATTTGATATGATGGATAATGTAATTGCTTCAGGATGTGAATGTAAGAAAAGCCCTGATGCACAATGATTTAAATGTTATGAATATTAGTATATTACTATTTTCACTCTATTTACTATTTTAGTACCTCCTGACATGCTTTTATAGGGATAGAAGATTATTGTAACACACAAATTGTTATTTTCAATTTTTACAGGCAGAAAAGGTTTTCAACCAAGACTTGTACTTCAAGAAGACTGTCAAATATGTCGGAGAACCGATGTCACACTTGGAAGCAATCGCGTCTTCTGCGGTATTTCCTCTTCCTATTGCATGTTCGCTTTCCCATTATTTTGCTGATTAAAGAAGAAGAAAAAGGCCGCTATGATTATCAAATTTGGCTTCTGATCATCTGTATACTCTATTGCATAGGTTCGAGCTGCTATTAAGGTGAAGGCGTCTGTCATTATTTGCTTTACTTCATCTGGAAGGGCTGCTAGGTATACTTTTCATCTAGTAGGGTTGTTTAGGCTTTGTGTGCCTTATGTTTATCTTAGATTTCATACACTGTTGATCTGGGTTTTAGTTTTAAAAAACTGGCTATAGTTGTTGGGTTTGGAGCCCAAACGAATTTGAGCGAAGGAACGGAGTGAAAAAGGGAAAAGCTGCATTCTGGGAGTGCTGAGGCCGCATGGCAATATGTGAATAACCTGGCTTGGGCGCACCCCCAGATGTAGTCAGTGTGGATGAACTGGGTTACCAAATCTTGTGTTCTTTTCTTCTTGTTTCTTTCATATGGATCCTTGATTGTTTATATCTCTCCCCCATATACTGCTAGGGCTCCAAATCCCCAACTGTTTAATAGTAACACTTAGAGAAATACTCTGAAATAAAAAAAGATATCTCCCTCACCGCTTTTTTCAAGCTGTACATAAGACTTAGAAGCTGAAAGTACATGTTCCAATGCAGATTAATTGCGAAGTATAGGCCAACAATGCCTGTTCTATCTGTTGTTATCCCTCGGCTGAAGACTAATCAATTAAAGTGGAGTTTCAGTGGTGCATTCGAGGTACGCTCCCTACTTAAATAGCTTACCTGTTACAGAAGGTCCATTATTGTTTCCATACTTGCTGAAGTGTGTATATGTAATCATCGTTTATCTTTCATGCAAACAGCTATTGGTATGACTTTAGGGACAAATGTAATCCGTCTGTTTGTCTTTTGACTAAATTTCCCCGTGTTTATTTTATTTTTAAATTTCTATATTTTGATAGTAGACTACAGGTTGGTAAATATTTATGAAGGATGTTTTGAAAATTTTGGCTTAAAATTTTCTTTCGTCTATTCTTGTTCCAAAATGAATTTCATTATTGTGTTGTAAGAAATCTTGGAATTTGAGTTTTAAACATTTTTAGTAGCATCTGGACACCATTATTTGTCTGAGAAGAAATGTCACATATAACATACACGTATCTGGGTGCAACTTCTTCCCTTTTTGGAAAATAGGCACTCATTTCGAGATGTAGGGGGCACTATTACTCACTTGAATAGTTTTTTCTCCCTCTATCTTGGTAGTTTTGACATAATTGTTGCACAATGCATTTGCATAAAGCTCCTCTAGTTCAAGTTAATGTGTTAATTTTATGAGCAATGCTAGGGGCACAATATAAACTCACAAAATCTTGCTTACAACATGTGTTGGCGATATTTTATTGGTTGCATCGATAGTGGACCCACCACACTCTAATTAAAAAAACCACTAAAATCATTACACCTAAAATTTTGTGAGCAAGTTTTTTGTGACTTTTTTGTGCTTTAAACATTACTCTATTTTTATTACTAAAAAATGCGTAGGCTGTTGTATTTTTGAGCTAAGTTGTATTTGTAGGCCGTATGTGAATTCCGTAACTTCTTACTTCATTGTAATGTTCTAGTCTTGAATATTTGTCAGCGTTTTCCTTTTAGTGGTCCGGACCATTTTCGATAAATCACATGATATGAAAGCTAATATATAGTTGAATGTCCAGGCAAGGCAGTCACTTATTGTAAGAGGTCTTTTCCCCATGCTGGCTGATCCTCGACATCCTGTAAGTTATTCTTATTTTATTCAGTAACAATGTTCGGATGTTGGTATCTACTGTTTGCAATTTACCCTTTACATTCCAAGGCTTATTCCATAAAATATACTCCCTCCGTCCATAATAAATGTCATATTTGACTTTCGTGGTCAACTTGATTGCAGGCTGAATCAACAAGTTCAACAAATGAATCGGTCCTGAAGGTTGCACTTGACCACGGAAAGGCTTCTGGAGTAGTAAAGTCGCATGACCGGGTTGTGGTTTGCCAGAAAGTTGGAGATGCTTCTGTCGTTAAGATCATTGAGCTGGAAGACTAGAGAAAAGAGCATGTAAAATCTTCCTCGTTTTTTGAGATTTTTTTCCAACTTTTTTTTTTTTTTTTGAAATTAGCGTTGGATTAAACGCTACAACTGTGAGGTTCAAAACTTGAAGGTTTTGTTAACTTATTCACATAGTATTATTATATCAATTATATGAAGAGAAACTGGGAAAATTTTGTTTAAGAAAATTGAAGCGACGATAATTATTTTGTGTTCCCAATTCAAGCAGCAATGTAGCCTCTGAAGATTGATCCCCAGTATGTTTTATACTTTTGTAATGCTACAATGCTATTTATCTTTCGTGTGATACTCCTCTTCCCATAACCAATGTTCTAAAAAGCGCTAGGCGCTGCAGCAACGCCTAGCGCCTAGGCGGGGTCTAGTCGGACGTCTTTTAAAACACTGCCCATAAGAGGGCCGCAGTTGGACTTATCTATGTGTTTTAAGAAATGTGTTCTACTTATTTTTGTACGTTGCTTGTACCTTGAAAGATTTTATGAAGACTGTTTCCTTAAATAGAATTTTGACACTTATTTTTGGAATTAATTGAAGGCCTAACCATAACAGTAATCAGTTTTAGCAACAAAACAGTAAGGTGAAGGTGGAAAATACGGAATCATAGGACAAAAAAAAAACATTACCCCCCCCCCTGCGAATTATGCTATCTTTGAGTAATAATTTTGAGTTGATTTAATTATCTTAATAAAATTTAAAATTGTTATTGATACACTGTTATAACTATAATCCAACCAAGGGCCTCTTGACCCAATGGTATCCGAGTGTGTGCCTAAGGCTTCCACTTAGGTTCTGGAAGCAAAGTGAAGAACCTTTGTCAATTGCAGGTGATCATTCAGATTAGGGGTGGCAAAATGGGTGTTTTGGGTTTACTCATTAAAGTTAAAAATCCATTGGATATCCGGATATTTTAACTTTAATGGGTACACCCAAAACACCCATTTTGCCACCCCTAATTCAGATGGCGTGCAGAAAGAAAGCAATGTCCAATATCGTTGTGAGCTATGGACACATGATAGACACACAAGTTCTAGCAAATATTTTGTTCCGTATTTTACAATGCAAGTGGCGCCCATGGCCTAATGGATAAGGCGTCTGACTTCTAATCAGGCGATTGTGGGTTTGAGTCCCACTGGGCGTGCCTTCATTTCCTTTTATTTTTTAAATAAGAATTATCAAAATTATTTTTGTAAACAAATATTCACTCGGCGTGTTTTTTTTTTTTTTTTTTAATAATAATTCTCTTAAGAAATATCCCAATTATTCTTCTAAACAAATATTCACTGGCATGTTTTTTTTTTTTTTGGAAAATAAATTTAAGGAGAAGGGACAGGCTTGCTGGAGTTGAATTCTTTGGAATTTTCCGCTCATCCACAAGATTAATCTTTGTTGGGACGCGCCTTGGGGTCACGCGCTGTGATAGAGGAGACGCTGCGAAGATGGGGTAGAGGTATGTTGAGTTGGCGACACCTGGCCCAGCTGTTCCTTCCTTTGACAGGGTGTTTGGAGTCCCTCCTTTCTTTCTGTTTATCTCATCTTCGTTTTTAGTCGTTCTCTTGTTTGGACTTATTTTGACATGCTTGTATCACTTTCGTCTTCGGTGACTAAACGGATATATGAGGCCATGGCTTGCCGCGAGTCGGGTTTGCGGGCGATGATCCGGAGATTGCACAGGAAGGTGGTGAAGGGCCTCCGCTAGGTGGCAGAATGTGGCGGTTCTCTTCTTTCTAGTGATGACATTGGTGCTTTAGGAGGACGTCCTTGGAAGAGGATTTGAGGCGATGTCAGTGGATCGGCTTCTTAGAACTGTAGTTTGTTAGCGTAGAGCACAGACAGTAGCATAGTATATATTGACGGATGACTGTATAAACATTTATGTACTATGAAATATGTACAGTAACGTGCAGTACGTAGAGTAGCAAGTAGCATGTAAATAACGTGTAGCACGTAGAGTAGCAGGTAGCACGTAGATAGTAATTAAATGGCATGTAAATAGCATGTAGCACATAAATAGTATTTAAACAGTCTAGGAGCGCAAGACCTAAGGGTACCCTAGTTGAGTTCAGATACTGCTGCCTAAAGGAGATTTAGGGCTTTAGACCTATGGGAGGCGACATGCGGAACCTAAGGGTGTCCTAAGTTGTAGGACCGAGTCAGTTAGGACGTCATGGAGACGAGACAAAAGACAATTTATAAATTAGTGGAGACCGAGTGTGCGGGTTTACAAATAACGTGCCGTGATAGAAAACACTTTTGAAAATGTAACGACTTTATAAAGATGCCTTATAATTAATTACAGCCTAATTAATTCAAGTACTTGTCCTTCGTTGGATTTGTTGATTAGGGTAGCCCTTCGGGTGAGTGAGATTCTATCGGGTTGCCGGTGATCTCGAGTAGTCAAGCAGTTGACTTAAATTGGTTTAGAGAAGCCCCAGTTTGAATGGGGGTACCTGGAGGAAGTCAACCATGTTGAAATTTTGGTGGAGAGATAACCTTTCATGGAGAGTGTTCCTTTTGGTGCGTCGGTAGTTGGTCCAATTCTATTGGGACAGCCCCAGTTTGGTGAGGGCATAAGAAAGAGGTTACCCATGTTGAGCTTCGATGGAAAGAGATGCCTTTCTGCGGGGAATAATCTTGTTGGAGTATCAGTACTCGGCCCAATTCTGCTAGGGCAGCCCCAGTTTGGTGAGGGCAAAAAGGTAGGGGATACTACCTCCTTTAGACGCACCCTATTTTTTCTCTAGACTGCCCTTGCGGGTTTTCAATCTAGGTGGGTATATTCTTTTAGCGTCGTTTTTTTTTTTTTTTTTTTATTTTCAGTCAACTCAAAAATAAAGAAAATGACAGAATTGTACAGACGACTTGCAGGAGCCTTTTTTGTTATGGTGAGAGAAGAGATAGAGAGAACAAGAGAGGGAGTTCTCACATTTTGACTCTACGGGAAGTATGTGTATAAAAGGAAGCCCCTGCTTGACAGAAAGTAAGTATTTAGCTCTTTCCTAGATTGTAGAGTAGAAGACTTGTCGAGACATTTGAAAATTGTTTTATTCAGAATTGTCTTTTGATTGCTCGAGAATAGACCTCGTTTATTAGTTATGTATCTTATGATTATGTTTTAGACAAGTAGTCTCGAAATAATAAACGCCTTGATTAATCGAGAAAGAGAATACAAAATTATAATGTATGGGGAAGCGAGAAAAGAATGAAAGTTGGCTCGAGGTGGGTTGTACATATTTTGTGGACCGGACCAAGAGGTTGCCTACGTTCCTCTCGGTGTGAGAGGCTCAGGTCCGCGTAGTTCGAGGATGATCCGGTTTAATGATGATACCGGGTTCGAGTGGTGGTTACACCGTTGCTACTTGTTGCTTCGGACCGCTTCGTTTGTAGTTGTCGCTTTGGACCGCTGTCGTCAAGTTGAGTTGGATTCCTTTGAAAAGGAAGAAAAATAGAAAAAAAGAAGTGAAAAGAAAGTGAGACTTTTACTTTTCCTATGATGATAGCACCTTCTATTTTTCTTTGCTTTGATTTTTTTTTTTTTTTGTGCACACCCTTATTTTTGCCTTGGTCGCCCTTGCGGGTTTTCAACCTAGCGGTCTTCTTTTTTGTGCAATTGCTCTAATTTTTTCCTAAGCCGCCCGTTGTGGGTTTCGACCTAGCGATCTTTTTTTCTCTTTTTTTTTTTTTTTTTTTTTTAATTATATACATTTACATATTGAAGGTGGGGCAAGATGAGCCCCTAGTTCGCTTTCGCCTTTAGGAGGTAGAACTCGTAGGGGAGGATTGAATAGCCCCTTGCTCTTCGTTGACATCTTCGAGGAGGACGAACAGCCCCAGTGCGTCGTCATGGATAGCTTCTATGATTGTGCGGACGTTTCTTCGATGGTGAGCGGATCTGCATTCATCGTCTTCTTTTATGGGAAGCTGGAGGTGTAAATAAGGAGTATTTAGGAGGGTGTACACAGTGGGTGTACACAAGGGGAATATATATATAGAGGGTGCACACAGTGGGTGTACACGAGGGGTGACTATATGGAGGGTGCACACAATGGGTGTACACAAGGGGTATATATATGGAGGGTGCACACAGTGTGTGTACACAAGGGGTATATATATGGAGGGTGCACACAGTGGGTGTACACAAGGGGTGTATATATATGGAGGGTGCACACAGTGGGTGTACACGAGGGGAATGTATGGAGGGTGTACATAGTGGGTGTACACGAGGAGAGTATATATAGAGTGTACACATTGGGTGTACACGAGGAGAGTATATATAGAGTGTACACAGTGGGTGTACACGAGGAAAGTATATATAGAGTGTACACAGTGGGTGTACACGTATAAGGGTGGGTATAGAGAGGACATATAGAAAAGAGAAAACAATTCGATTGATCAAAGCGTTTGTTATTTTGAGATTATTTGTTTGTTAAGTTATGTATGATGGTTGATAAATGACTATTTTATAGTCATTTAAGGTCTAAAAATATAGTTTATTAGCTTTTATTCCACTTAAATTACTTATTTTCTACTCTTTATTTGATATAATGCACTTGGAGAATGTTTTTATGATGCAAACAGGGTTTTAGTACATTCTTGAGGAAAAAGGGAGCTAAGGCATCATCTTTGTGAAGGAAGAACACTTGAAAAAGAAGGAAATAAGCTAGTCCATTAAAAGTCAAAAGTCCAGTCAAAGTAAGGTCTGCTCGGCCGAGCAGTACCCTTGACTCGGCCGAGCATAAGGAATCAGAAAGGCAGATTTATTTTCAAAGGCTTGCTCGGCCGAGCACTTTTCCTTGACTCGGCCGAGCACCCCCTGAATCAGCAAAAGGTGCCTTTTCAAATGAAGACCTCTCCAAGCACCCATCCGGGAAAGATTGCCTCCCCTCCTCCAAATCTTATATATAGAAGTAGAAATCAGTGATTGAGATATCTAGAAATATTGTAAACTTACTATAGTGAAATTTGTACTCTCAAACATCAATAAATTCTCAGAATTTGTGAAAGATATTCAACTTTTCTTAAGCAATATTCTGAGTTCTTCATCAATAATATTCAGAGGTTCTTTTCAAGTCTTTTATCTTCATTTCAATTCAGAATAAGTATCTCTTCTTCTATCTTTTCTTCTTTATCTTATTCTTGTTGTTATTTATATGGCTTGTGAGTAATCCCCCATTTTCTTGGGGTTGGAAACTCAATAACATTCATGTTTATTAAGTAGTCATGCTCTGAAATTCTTCTCTTCATCTTAAACAATTCTACTATATCAAACTCTAACGCCTACAACCATGATGACGTCCATGATTTGTATGAATCTTAGTTAATCAAGGGAAGTACTGATCGGAGAACCTTGATTAGCGGATCCATATAGTCAGAACTAAGTTCATTACTCACGAGAGTAGTGTAATGGCTTAGGGATGCTCCTTGAGTGGAAAGTATGCTGACTTTCATAAAAGAAAACTTAATGGATTCTTACTAATTATGGGCCATCGAGAGATAGGGCATAATTAGTATGAGAATACAAACGCTATTTGCTTGATCGTGAGAAGTAGTGTAGGCCAAGCATACCATCCTTGTTTTAAAATGAAACTTTAATCTAAATAGAGCATGGATAGTTGATGAATATATGTTGTTGATGTTCCAATCCCGAGGATTCCTTAAAATATAAGATTTTTTATCTAAGTTATAGTAATTGCAATTTCATTTCTAGTTTAGTGACAAACAATTTTATAACCCCCAATCATTTTCTTTTCTTTATTTTCTTATTCTAAGCAAAGATATTTTGTAAGTAAAGTTGTCCTCGTGGGATCGACTCGCTCTTGCACTATCTATACTACATACACCCGTGCACTTGCGGAATAAACCTAACAAGTTTTTGGCGCCGCTGCCGGGGATAACGGTTTACTTTTTAAATTTTTTTTGCTTTTTAATTTTCTGTTTTTGTTTTTTTTTTTTTTGTTTATTTAACATCCCTTCGAAGAATTTGTGTCTTTGAAAATTTCATTAGGTACTCCCGAAGTATATGAAAAGAGCCCGAATCATTCTTGAAGAGTTTGATCCGGAATCAGAAAGAACCTTTCACGAAAGGTTGAGGAGACTAAGAGAAGTACTTAAAGAAAATATGGCACATAACGGAGAAGGAGAACCTGCTACACCCTTACCTAGGACCCTTCGGGACTTTGTCAACCCAAGTACCCTGGGAACTAGGACACCCATCGTTATCCCAAATGCCGACGCAGCCCATTTCGAGATAAAGCCACAACTTCTCCACATGGCTATGAACAATCAATTTAGTGGCTCGGCATTTGAAGATCCCCACCTTCACATCCAATCATTCTTGGAGTATTGTGACACCACCCGAATTCTCGGTATCACACCCGAAGCGATACAGATGCGCCTTTTTCCATTCTCTCTGAAGGACAAGGCGAAACAATGGTTAAACTCGGTCCCCCATAATTCTTTAACAACATGGGACCAAGTTCAGGAGGCGTTTCTTGGACGCTTCTTCCCACCATCCAAGACTGCTCAGATTCGGACTAAGATCACAAACTTTAGTCAAAACAGTAACGAATCACTATATGATGCTTGGGAGCGATACAAGGAGCTTTTGAGGATGTGCCCACACCACGGGCTTGAAAAGTGGTTGATCGTGCACACATTCTACAACGGTCTCATGTTCAAGACAAGGGAGACCATAGATGCCGCAGCAGGAGGGGCATTAATGAATAAAACGGTGGACGAAGCCTATGACTTGATCGAGAATATAGCTTTGAACCATTATCAATGGTCCAATGAAAGGGAGCAACCACAAGGAACTCTAGGTAAGTACACTATCGATGCTGTTACTCTCTTCTCATCTAAGGTTGACATGATTCTAAAAAAGTTTGAAAATCTAAATGTGAATCCCATGGCCAATGTAAACGTTTTTTGTGAACTATGTGGGTCTAACTCACATAGTACCCAAGGTTGTGAATTGCTTGACACTACCCCTAGTGAGCAATCAAATTTTGTAAACTTTTATGGGAAAAATGGGGGTATGTATTCAAATACATTTAATCCCGAATGGAAAAATCACCCCAATTTTTCCTATAAGAGCAATAATGTTTTGAACCCTCAACCTTCTAATCAACCACCGGGATTCACATCAAATTTCAACAATAATTCTTTCCCTCCCCCTAAATAAAAGTTAGATCTTATAATGGACTTCATGGTCGAAAATAAAAATACACAAGATAAGATCAACAATGAAGTTATGGAAAGTTTAAAGGCATTAAATAGCAGGTTCGATAATCTAGCCGCACATAGTAAAATGCTAGAGAACCAAATTTCTCAACAACCCAATGCTTCGTCTAGACCACAAGGGAGCCTTCCCGGTCAAACGCAAAGGCCAGATGAGCACGCTAATGTAATAACTAGCGGGAGCAGAAAAAAAGAAAACCTTAGCGAGAATAACCATAGTCAAACTCCTCAAATTTTTAAAACTAATAATGAAATTGAAAAGGGGACGGACTCCCCAATACCTTCTAGAAATTTTGATCCGCCAATACCTTATCCTCAAAAATTGGCAAGGGCAAATCTTGATAAACAATTTTCAAAATTTTTAGAAGTTTTAAAATCAATTTACATCAATGTTCCTTTTATTGATGTTTTAAAACAAATGCCCTCTTACACAAAATTTTTAAAAGAAATTCTTTCAAATAAGAGGAGACTTGAGGAGTTTGAGTCTGTTGCACTAACGGAAGAGGTAAGTGCCGTTTTACAAAGTAAAGTACCTCCAAAATTAAAAGATCCCGGCACTTTCTCTATCCCTTGCAACATAGGTAATTTCAATGTTGAGAACGCATTACTCGATCTTGGGGCAAGTGTTAGCCTCATTCCGCTATCGGTTAGTAAGAAAATAGGTGTGGGGGAAATCAAACCCACCACAATAACTTTACAATTAGCGGACCGTTCCATTAAGAATCATGTGGGTATTATGGAAGACATTCCTTGTCGAGTCGGGAAATTAAACATCCCGGTCGACTTTTTAGTTCTTGAGATGGAAGAAGACAATAACATTCCCGTTATCTTAGGTAGACCATTTCTTGCCACCGCAGGGGCAATCATTGATGTTAAAAATGGTAAACTTTCTTTAAACGTAGGGAATGAGAAAGTAGGATTTAAATTAATAAAAAAATCCAAATCTTAAGAACCATTGCTCCGGTGTTAACATGTTAGAATCTATGAGCAAGGAATGTGAAATTAAAAATAAATGCCCTACTAGAGATAAAATTGAAAAATCCATACCGAAGGGTAAGGTACCAAAGAAGGGAAGCAAACCGGGGTGGTGTGCGTGTATCGACCGCAGAAGCTCAATCATTCCAATGGGCATGGAATGGCGGATTGTCAAGGACAATAGGCCATTACAATACCATTCCTTGCCCATTCCAGTTATAAGAAAGGGGTCGAGCTAATGACCTTAAACAAGCATCACCGGGATGGTAACCGATGGATTATTTTTGTTTTATATATTGTCATTTTGATCTTCTCATTTTTCTCCTCCTCAAGGTTTTTCTTTAAAAGTTGTCCTATTTTAAAACATTGAGGACAATGTTTCATTTAAGTGTGGGGGAGTAATATCTTTCTTTTTTATTTCTTTTCCTATTTTTTCGTTTTTAGTATTATTTTTTTTATTTTATATATGTTAATTAATTGCTAGTAGTTTTATCTTCAAAAAAAAAAAAAAAAAAAAAAAAAAAATTAGCCAATGCTCCCGTTGATGAGAATGTTATCTTTATTATCATTTGCCTAAGTAAAACTTTTTTCTTCTAACTTTTACTTCTTGAAAAATTTGATAATAACAACATAGGATTGTATTGGATGGTAAATAAAAAAATTTCAAAATTAATATGAACTTTTAAATCCTATTGAATAGAAGCATTACATTATTAATGAGTTTGTGGGCATTAAGTTTGGATACAACATACTTGTGAAACTTTTAAAACATTTTTGTATATGCATCTCAAAAACTTTCATTTCTACTCTTTTTCAAAGGTTTTTCATCCTTGTTATGCTTATGAATCACAAAAATTTTCGCTTTAATCCATCTTTCCATTCCCACTTTTAAGAGGCTAATTAATCAATTTATTCTTCTTTTGATTGTCCATTCAAATATCTAAATGAATATATCATTATAGAGTGTGACAATTTAGAAGCAAGAAACTCAATTGCCACGTCTAACTAATCAAATCTCAAACCTTATTCCACTATCATCCTTCGCCTTTCATCAATTTTTGTGATTCAAAATGCATAACGACATATGGACATCTTTGTTAAAGAATAAAGATCATAGTTTAAGAAATGTATATTCAAGCATGAAAAATTTATTCACAAAGCATTCTGAAAGAGTGAATATAATTCTTAATTCATACTTATGCCCCACAAATTCATTTGGTTATCTCTATATGCTCTTATTCAATGGTATTTATTCATGTTATATTAACATTCAAACTTTTCTATTTGCACTTCAATATCATCCTACCTTCTTCTTTACAAATCTCTTTGAGATGAAAAACTTAAAAGGAAGAAATTTTATAAAGGTAATATTATATAACAATATTCTGAGGAAGCATTGAAGACCTTTCTTGTTTTTCTACTAGTGTCATTTGCACTCCTCTCTTTTTGAACATTTAACTTGCTCGAGGACAAGCAAAGATTCTAGTGTGGGGGAGTTTGATAAATGACTATTTTATAGTCATTTAAGGTCTAAAAATATAGTTTATTAGCTTTTATTCCACTTAAATTACTTATTTTCTACTCTTTATTTGATATAATGCACTTGGAGAATGTTTTTATGATGCAAACAGGTTTTTAGTACATTCTTGAGGAAGAAGGGAGCTAAGGCATCATCTTTGTGAAGGAAGAACACTTGGAAAAGAAGGAAATAAGCTAGTCCATTAAAAGTCAAAAGTCCAGTCAAAGCAAGGTCTGCTCGGCCGAGCAGTACCCTTGACTCGGCCGAGCATAAGGAATCAGAAAGGCAGATTTATTTTCAAAGGCTTGCTCGGCCGAGCACTTTTCCTTGACTCGGCCGAGCACCCCCTGAATCAGCAAAAGGTGCCTTTTCAAATGAAGACCTCTCCAAGCACCCATCCGGGAAAGATTGCCTCCCCTCCTCCAAATCTTATATATAGAAGTAGAAATCAGTGATTGAGATATCTAGAAATATTGTAAACTTACTATAGTGAAATTTGTACTCTCAAACATCAATAAATTCTCAGAATTTGTGAAAGATATTCAACTTTTCTTAAGCAATATTCTGAGTTCTTCATCAATAATATTCAGAGGTTCTTTTCAAGTCTTTTATCTTCATTTCAATTCAGAATAAGTATCTCTTCTTCTATCTTTTCTTCTTTATCTTATTCTTGTTGTTATTTATATGGCTTGTGAGTAATCCCCCATTTTCTTGGGGTTGGAAACTCAATAACATTCATGTTTATTAAGTAGTCATGCTCTGAAATTCTTCTCTTCATCTTAAACAATTCTACTATATCAAACTCTAACGCCTACAACCATGATGACGTCCATGATTTGTATGAATCTTAGTTAATCAAGGGAAGTACTGATCGGAGAACCTTGATTAGCGGATCCATATAGTCAGAACTAAGTTCATTACTCACGAGAGTAGTGTAATGGCTTAGGGATGCTCCTTGAGTGGAAAGTATGCTGATTTTCATAAAAGAAAACTTAATGGATTCTTACTAATTATGGGCCATCGAGAGATAGGGCATAATTAGTATGAAAATACAAACGCTATTTGCATGATCGTGAGAAGTAGTGTAGGCCAAGCATACCATCCTTGTTTTAAAATGAAACTTTAATCTAAATAGAGCATGGATAGTTGATGAATATATGTTGTTGATGTTCCAATCCCGAGGATTCCTTAAAATATAAGATTTTTTTATCTAAGTTATAGTAATTGCAATTTCATTTCTAGTTTAGTGACAAACAATTTTATAACCCCCAATCATTTTCTTTTCTTTATTTTCTTATTCTAAGCAAAGATATTTTGTAAGTAAAGTTGTCCTCGTGGGATCGACTCGCTCTTGCACTATCTATACTACATACACCCGTGCACTTGCGGAATAAACCTAACAATGGTTTGTGGGTCCATTTACCTTTTAATGAGTCTTTATTAATGAATATATTTGCGATTAATTCGTCATATAAAGATATAGTAATCAATCGTCAATTAAGATTAATACAATTTTCATGGAGTTGATGTATATATGCAAGATTATGTCTCAAGTCTAGAGAGAAAAGAAATAAAGACACTTTTATTAAAGACTCGAATTAACTAGTCCGAGGTGGACTTCAACGATCTAACTAATGTCCAAAGTGGACTTTTGCTAGTAAAAAAGTAAAAGACTAATGTCCGAAGTGGACTTTGACTAAAGGACTCTCTAGAACCTATGAAGAATGAAAGACTCTTTTTTATTTATATATATTTTTAGAAGGAGGTAACCCCGGTGTAGCCTCTTGCTTGCTCGGATTTTTCTTATGCCCATGTATTCCCTTGGCAGGTGATGGCTCCGCTATCGATGAGGCTTTGGATCTTTCTTTTTAGAGGGAGGAAATTCTCGGTGTCATGTCCAATGTATTGGTGATACTTGCAATGTTTGGAGGGATCCAAGTTTGGTCTTGCATAGAATGGTTTGTAGTCAAGTAGAGGGGATAACTTGCCGGCTTGAACTAGACTTTTGAAGCATTTGTCTAATGACATACCCAAGTCATCGTACTCGGGTTCGTCCTTCTTGTCACGAACCATCTTGTAGGGTGGTTTAGGCACCGGTATTCCTTGTTGATGAGTAGTCATAGGAGGAGTCCCAATGGGGAAAGTCTGTGGTGACCCATACATTTGAGGAGCGTACGGGTGTTGAAATGGAGCATGAGGAGAGTGCGGTTGAGGTACTCATAGATGCCATAAATGTTAGACTGAAGATGTTTCTCGGTGCTCTTTAAGGCTTTGTACATCACTTTCTGGAAGCGTTTTGTTTGCTTAAGAAGAACAGTCTCAAAGAAGGCTTCTTGTTCATCGAGAGCGGTTCGGAAGAGGGTTGCTTGCTCATTGAGGATAGTCTCATAGAAGGCTTCTTACTTGTTGGGAACGGAGTTAAGATGGGCCGCTTGCTCATTGAGAACGGTGTGGGGATGGAGAGTTGTCTCGAGACTTTGGGTGGCAGCTTCGGTTGTGACTATGTTGATCCTTTCGGCAGACATGATGCAGGATTCTGTAGTGGTTGGTGGAGAGTTTAAGTCTTTGAATTAAATTAGACTCATAATTAATGATAAGGCATCTTTATAAAATCATTTTTTATGAAAAGACTCGATCTCCGTATTTTTTGAAATGTTCTTTGAATGAAAAGACTAAAAGTTTGACCGAGCCGGTAGCTGCCTATGTTCCCCTTACTATGTAGAAGAGGTTCCACACAATGAGAGGCTCAGGTCACCGTAGTTCGGGTTAAGTAAAACAAGTGAGTTAGTGACCGGAGAGGTCAGTGATTTTGAAAATCATAAGTATTAGAAGATGACCGTAGAGGTCTAAGAGAAAGGGGAGATGACTCGGTCCTTGGTTAGGTATAGGTGGATGGACCCTAGGTAGGGTGGCTCCTTGACCTGAAGTCGGGTAAGGTTTGACATGGGTAGACCAAGAGGTAGGTCATCCAAGATCGGCTATCTTGACTAAAGGTGGGGTCAAGATGAAGGATTGACCTAGATGGGTCAAGGTGACGGGTTGACCTAGATGGGTCAAGGTAGAGGTTGACCTAGACGGTCCGAGGTGATGGGTTGACCTAGATGGGTCAAGGTAGAGGTTTGACCTAGGTGGGTCAAGGTAACGGGTTGAGCTAGACGGGTCGAGATGACGGGTTGACCTAGATGGGTTGAGAAGGCTGGTTGACCTAGACGGGTCAAGGTGACGGGTTGACCTAGACGGGTCGAGGTAACGGGTTGACCTAGATGGGTTAACCTAAGTTGGTTGAGGTGGGGTTGACCCAAGCGCGTCGAGACATGGGTAAATTGACCTAGATGGGTCAATGATAGGTAGGTTGACCTAAGCGGGTCGAAGTTGACTTAGGAGGTCAAAGGTGGACCTAGATGGGTCTAGATGACAGGGAACCCTAGATGGCTTAGAGGTAGGTCGGTTGACCAAAGTTGGCCAAAGTTTGACCTAGGTGGGATGGTATTGAGTAAGTTGACCTAGGAAGGTCAGAGGTTAACTAGAGTTGACCTAGACGGGTCAAGGGTTGACTAGAGTCGATCTAGGGTAGACTAGGTTGACCTAGACGGGTCTAAGGTTTGACTAGAGTTGATCTAGGGTAGATTAGGTTGACCTAGATGGGTTGACCTAGACAGGTCTAAGGTTGACTAGAATTGATCTAGGGTAGGTCGAGGTGACGGGTTGACCTAGATGGGTTGAGATGATGGGTTGACCTAAACGGGTCGAGGGTCGACTAGAGTTGATCTAGGGTAGACTCATGCAGCATGATGAATGATTTTAGTTAAGATTAAGATTACTTGTTTTTTCTAAGTGTTCTTAACTCGATCAAAGTGCATGGTTTTAGAAATGAACAAAGGATTAACCTCGACTGCTTCACAAGTGAGAACAGTGAGTTAGACAGCCCGGGTTCCACGAAGATAGAGGCGACAGGATCACCAAAATCTGTGCACTCAGCGGAGTATCCAGTAGGGTGTGCAGTGTGACACGGACTAGTGGTAGTGTGCCATTTGATTACGTATTTTATGATGATATGCAATGCAAGAGAGGAGTCTACTAGCATAACAATTCATAGTTATAGAGTCTAAGCATGAATCAAACACAATCAGAGTGGATCTTAGAACATTTAAAGCATGCTATGGACATATAAACCTGCAGGAAATCCTTAGAACCAGATTTGCAGATAAAGAGGTGCGCGGGGTAGTTAGAACACACACAAAAATCGTGAAGTTATGAAAGTTAGACCCTCTTAAGTTTTGAAAAAAAGGTTTTTTCGAAAACAAGTCCCCAGCGGAGTCGCCACTATGAGTACGTGAGATGAAAATCAAGAGTCGCCACGTTGTTTTATTTGTTGTTAAAACATTGAGAAAACCATTTTTGAGATAATAGGGTTCGAGAGTCAAATTACAATAAGAGAAGAATATTCATGTTATCACTCCTATTGCCCGATGAATCGGTCTTTCTATCATGATCAATGTGTGTGTGTGTGTTAGTGTTTAAGACCGGATCCGAAGATTGCTTACATTCTTCTCATCATGAGAAGCTCAGGTCGGTGTAGTTCATTGATGAATTAGAATGGGAAGAGATGAAGCGGGATCATGCATATAAAGGGGGAAGATTAGGGTTAGAAGTAGTTCCTAGATCGCATTAGGGTTTGATGAAACCCTAGGATCATCATAGGCTATGGCATGTGCACATAAATAGGGATTACAATCCTAGATCTAGCATATTATGTATGATAAGATGTAAATCTAGCATTTTAATAAGAACATCATGAATACATATGAATGAACATGTAAAACATGAAGATCGCTACCCTAAACATGGCATATATTATGAATCTAGACTAAGAACATGAAGAACACATGAAGAACATATGAATATGGATGCATAAACATAATGAAAACATGCATAAAATAGATCTAGCCTAAGAACATAAAAAGAACATAATAAGAAAAGTAAGAAGACTCACCTTGATCGGCAAGAACTATGACCGAAGCTTCTTGAAGATTCGAAGAGGCTTCGAGGGTGCCGAAAAGGCTTAAACTAAGAGTTTCGGCGTCAGTTTTGACTGTAAAACTCGTAGAATGAATTGGTTATCGATTTCTGGGGCTGGAGGCACCTATTTATAAGGAATAGGGGTCGGAAGGAGTGGCCGCACGGCCTGGGGAAGAAGTGGCCGCGTGGAAACATAAGTGTCCGCGTGGCCACTCTTGCCGGATCGCGTCGTTATCTAGATCTCAGTGAAATCTTATCACTTTGTTCTCGGGATTAGGTCATTATCCTGATAGAATTCGACTTATAACTGATTTCGTCAATCTAGAACTCTAGAAAGCTGTCGGATAGGCCCCTGTCAGGTCATAATTGCCTAAAAGGTCCTAGAGGCTCCTAAACGTCTAAGAAGTCCTCTAACTTCAGACCGAGTACTAACAAACGCTTATTTGATAAAGTGCGCATTTACAATTGAGTTTATCAAGGGTTCGAAAAGAATTTTAAAATAGCTATTCAACTCCCCCCCCCCTTTAGCTATTTTTCATACCCTTGTTGCCCTTTGGGACCAACAGAGAAAACACCTTTATAAAACATTTTTGTTTTTCAAGCTTAACAGCTTGGGTGCCGATTCGATATGGCAAACTCAAAACCTTCGGCAACTGCTAACTACACATGTGTTCCAGTCTTTGATGAAGATCACTTTGACGTGTGGAAATTCAGCATCTTGACTCATCTCACCTCAATCGATGAAAGGCTTCATGACACCGTGGTATATGGACCTTACATCCCAGTGAAAGAGAATCCAAATCTGCGCACCAACGCTGCTCAACCAACCATCAAGAAACCAAAGGAAGAATGGACTGAAGAAGAATTGAGAAGAGTTGCAAATGATGGGAAAGCAAGAAACATTCTCCTCAGCACTCTAAGCACGGCTATGAAACAACAAGTCATGCATTGTGCTACCGCCAATGAATTATGGGATGCTATTGAAGAGAATATAGAAGGAGATATGGTTTACAAGGAGAACAAGAGATACGAAGTGCAAAAGAGATTCAACAATTTCTCTCAACTCCCCAGTGAAACGTTGAGACAGACTTATGAACGCTATTGTGAAATTATCAATCTTTGTATTTCACTTGGAAAGAAGTTCTCTAATAAGGAATTAAATACAAATTTCCTTGCTGTTTTTGGATCGAGATACCTACATAAATCTAGCACCCTTGAAGACGCTGGAACTTTAGATGTATGGACTTTAAGGAACCTTTATGCAAATCTCAAGGTTTATGAGCTCAAACTTCAGCGCATCAGTGAAACTGAAGGAAAATCAAAATCCATTGCTATGGTGGCGCATAGAGAGGAAGCGTATACGCCTGCGCCGGTACAAGATGAGAAAAGTTCTGATCCCAAAATTTCTACCTCTGAGCTATTAGACATGGATGATGAAGACTTTGCTTTATTTGTGAAGAGATTCCAGAAGTTCAGAAAATTCTCAAAACCCGGCTCATTCAACAAAGCTCAAGGATCTACAAGCAGAGCTCCTCCAAAGTTCAAGAGGAACAGTGATTCAAAAATAAAAGAAGACCTTGTTTATTTTAATTGCAAGAAACCTGGACACTTTGCTTCAAGATGCCTAATTCCCAAATTTGAGTACATGCAGAAGAAGAGCAGCCATACTCTCAAATTCACCCCCAAATTCACTCGTCACAAGGGAATGGTTGCTGAAGAAGAATCACCAGCAAATGAGCAGAACACTTGGATTGAAACAGACTCAGAAGAGAGCGATGAAGATTTTAATGATGGACTCGTTTGTTTGGTGGCAAAGGATGATGAAGATGAAGTTTATGATTCTGATGATGACTACTCAAAGGATGTTCCTGATATGAATGTCTTAAATGAAATCTGCAGGTTTTCAAGAGGTGAAAGAGAAAAAAGGACCAACCATCAGCGAGCTCGTTGAACAAGGATTTCTCATACCGGTTCAAAGCGATGGTGGATTGTTATTTTCTAGATGTGATCTGAGTGCTAGAAGCAAACTCAGAAAGAGTGAATATGTTAGACCTCAAGTTGCTCCTATTCCTACAATCAATCATGATGAGGACATTGTAAAGCAAGAAAAATTATTCAAAGAGGCTGAAAAGGTAATCAGTCATTTTAGTGATATGAAGGAAGCTTTAGCACTATCATCAGATGAAATTTCCCAGCTTAAGACCGAGAAATCTCTATTAAAATCTGAACTCACCCTCCTTAAGGAGAAGATAAAGAGCATGACTCCTCTTACTGTTAAAAACACTTATCTAACGGAACAGAACTCACTTCTTAAAGTTCAAAACGATGAATTGGTTACTCAAATTACTGATCTTAAAAAGATTACAAATAAGTGGTCTAATTCTTGTGTCACTATGGAAGGTATCTTTGAGTCCCAAAAAGCCAGTGGTGATAAAAGTGGCTTGGGATTCACATCATCAACCAGTGATAACATTAAGTGTGATGTTTGTGCTGAAAGAGATAGTGAATTTACAACTCAGCAAACTCATGAAATTCCCAAGGAAAAATATTCTAATTCAATGGGTAAAGGATAGGAAAAAGTCAAGAGACAAATATTCCATTATGTCTACCCAACGAAACAATTTGGGAAAGCTAAAAAGAAGGAAGTAGCTACAGATGAATCATCCTCTAGCAAAATCATTCTTGAAATAAGGCGCGCTCCTTCTCCGAGTGCACATTATGCGCCTAGGAGCCACGCGCCTCACCGCCGTGCGCCTCCTAGCCCTATGCGCCTTCCAGGAAAAAGCGCTCCAAAATTTCAAAAGAAGGATTTTATTAAGGCTGGCTCATCTGACCCAAAGAAGAATGCTATCCCAAAGAAAAGTAAAGAGTTTGTAAAAACTCATGTGATTGGTGGCTTTCATCATTGTTCCATTTATGATTGTTTAGGACAAAAGGCCGTGGAATGCCTTTTGAGATTCACTCCTAATGCCAAAGGACGTAAAAATTCTAAGGTCAAGCAAGAGTGGGTCGTCAAAAGTTGCTAACTCTAGGACCCGAAAAGGAATAAAGAGGACCTGCTTTAAATGTTTATATTTCAGGTTCTTTGCTTCATGGCTGGATCTTCAAAAGCTAAAACGTATGAATGGATTCTCGATAGTGGGTGTTCACGACACATGACTGGAGATGAATCCTTACTTGAAGATGTTCATGAAGAAAGAGGTCCCTCCGTAACATTTGGTGATAATAACAAAGGTCAAATTATAGCATATGGAAAGCTCAAGAAAGACAAAGTGTGCATTGAAAGAGTCTCTCTCGTCGAAGGACTCAAGCACAACTTATTATCCATATCTCAATTCTGCGACAAAGGATTAGAATGCCATTTTACCTCAACTCAATGTCTTATCAAGAATGGCAAAACTGGAGCTACATTACTCACGGGATATCGTAAGACAAATATTTACATTATTGATTTCCATAGTATGAACTCTAGTACTAATCTTTTTTTTGTAGCTAAAAGTGTGAGCGAAAATAGTTAGCTGTGGCACAAGCACTTAAGTCACATGAAGTTCAAGTATCTATCTAAACTCAGCAGGAATAATCTTGTCAAAGGACTTCCCAAGGTTGCTGATCATCATGACAAAAAGTGCACCGCGTGTCAACTTGGCAAACAACCAAAGCAGTCTTTCTCCAGCAAGACAAATCCCTCAATTACTAGATGTTTGCAACTGCTGCACATTGATCTATTTGGACCAGTCACCACTGCAAGTGTTAGAGGAAATAAGTATACTCTAGTTGTGGTGGATGATTACTTAAGATATACATGGGTGGAAATGATGATTACAAAAGACAATTGTTATGACATTCTTACCACATTATTCAGACTGCTCCAAAACCAAAAACAAGATGACTTCATTAGTGTTCGATCCGACAATGGAATAGAATTTAAGAACAACGGTGTTTCTCGATACTGCGACGATCATGGGATAGATCACAACTTTTTAACCGCTGGAGTTCCTCAACAAAACGGCGTTGTGGAAAGAAAGAATAGGACGTTGATTGAAGCAGGAAAGACGATGATAGCTGAAGCCAAATTGCCCAAGTACTTTTGGGAAGAAGCTGTCAACACCGCATGTTTTACTCAAAATCGTTCCCTCATCAAAAAACTTCACAACAAGACTCCGTATCAACTTTGGCGTGGAAGAACTCCCAAAATTTCATTATTCAAGATCTTTGGTTGCAAATGTTATATCCTCTACAACGGAAATGAACATAGAGGTAAATTCAAAGCCAAAGCCGACGAAGGTATTTTTGTTGGGTATGCCAAACACTCTAAAGCTTTTCGCGTTTTTAATAGATCTATATTAGTGATAGTTGAATCTGTACATGTTACATTTGATGAACATTCTCTCCTTGAGCCACATTTGGCTCCAATTGTTGCTGATAATTCTGTTGAGTTAAATGAGACAGGTGCTCCTATTCATGTTGCACCTACATGAGATCAGAATGCATCAACTCAAGGAAATCCATCTACATCAGTTGCGCCGAACTTCGATGATAGCGCACTGAGTGAAGATTCAGTTGCACAGTACAATGCGCCTTTTTTCACTCCTGCGCCCCACTCAAACATTGTGCCTAGTGTCACTCCCATTTTCAATGCTGAACCAGTTCAACCCCCTAACTTTGATGAATTTAAAGCTGGTGAAAATGTACCAATTGAAGACCTTCAAGTTACTACAACCCAACCTAACTTACCTCCCAAAATTCGTGAAGTTAGAGGTCACCCAATCAATAATATCATTGGTGATCTACATGTTGGTGTTCGTACAAGGAGAGCTACAAACTTTGATGCTTACACTGCATTTATCTCTTAAATTGAACCAAAGAAGGCTGATGAAGCGCTCCAAGATCGTAATTGGGTTGTTGCAATGCAAGAAGAAGTCAATCAATTTGAACGATGTAAGGTTTGGACTCTTGTTCCAAGACCAACTGATCAAGGAGTGATTGGTACGAAATGGGTGTTCAGAAACAAGATGGATGAGAAGGGAACCATAACCAGAAACAAAGCAAGGTTGGTTGCACAAGGCTATAGGCAAGAAGAAGGAATCGACTACGATAAAACTTTTGCGCCCGTAGCAAGACTTAAAGCTATCAGACTCTTTCTAGCTTACGCCGCTCACAAGAACTTTAAGTTATATCAAATGGATGTGAAGAGCGGGTTTCTAAATGGTGAACTCCAAGAACAAGTCTACATAGCTCAACCACCTGGGTTTGAAGATTCACAATTTCCAAATCATGTATACAAACTCCAAAAAGCTTTGTATGGGCTCAAGCAAGCGCCAAGAGCATGGTATCATACAATATCCAAGTTTCTCATTGAGAAACGCTTCACTCGCGGTAAAACTGATACAAGTCTTTTCATTGCCAAACATAATGGTCATAAATTACTTGTTCAAATTTATGTTGATGATATTATATTTGATTCTACTAATGAATTGTTGTGTAAGCGCTTTGAGAAACTAATGAAAAGCAAGTTTGAAATGAGCATGATGGGAGAACTCACATTCTTCCTCGGGCTCCAAATCAAGCAAATGAATGAAGGCATCTTTATCAATCAAGCCAAGTATACAAGGGATCTAATCAGAAAGTTTGGACTTGAGAATGCTAAAGAATGCGATACTCCAATGGCTACTGGCAACAAACTTGACAAAGATTTAAAAGGTAAAAAGGTTGATCAAATGCTCTATCGAGGTATGATTGGCTCACTCATTTATCTTACTGCTAGTAGGCCCGACATTATGTTTAGTGTTTGTGTTTGCGCTCGTTATCAATCTGACCCTAGAGAAGCGCACTTAATTGCTGTCAAATGTATTATACTATATCTCTCTGGTACTGTTAACCTTAGACTTTGGTACACCAAATATTCGAATTTTAAACTTGTAGGTTATTCAGATGCGGATTATGCAGCGTGCACTATTGATAGGAAAAGCACAAGTGGCACTTGTCATTTCCTCGGATATCGACTTATGTTATGGGCGAGTAAGAAACAAGCTTCAATATCTGTCTCAACATCCGAAGCTGAATATATCGCTGCGGGAAGTTTTTGCAATCAGATTCTATGGATGAAGTAGCAATTGGTGGACTATGATATAATCGAAGAAAATTGTCCCATCTACTGCGACAATACATCGATAATTACGGTTTCTGAAAGTCTTGTCATGCACTCAAAGACCAAACACATAGACATCAAGTATCACTTCCTCAAAGACCACGTGGAGAAAGGCAACATTCATTTGGAACACGTGGGAACCGACTTTCAAATCACCGACATTCTAACGAAAGCACTTGACGCGAAACGGTTCATCTTCTTGAGAGGTGAAATGGGTATGCTTGAACTCAACTAGTCAATATAGTTTTATAACTACTAATGATTTTATGTCTTTTTGAGTTATGAATATCCTAGGTTCAAAAGTTAAATCATTTTCTAAGTTTCAAGGAAACTACGCGCCTGTTATACGCCTCATTAACTCTCTGCGCGCCCAAGGCTTATGCTCCTTATTAATTCTGCGCGCACCATTGAGTATTGCGCCTACCATGCGCCCATTAAATATTGTGGCTCAATTAATGCTCCCCATTTATTATCCTTATGATTGAACGTATTAAAATTCACAAGTACCAGGTATGTTCTTATTTATTACATAGAATCTTTGTCTTTTGACATTCCATGATTCTTCAAGGGTACTTGTACAATTAATTTTCCCTCGTTTTTCGTCTTTCAAAATATTTATTTTCTGAGGATATATTTTTTGCACCCCAAACTTACACCAAAATAGATATTTTTGGGGTTTGTGCAAAAATTAGTCAAAATTGCTCATACACTTATAAGGGAAGTGGAGCATTTTTTCTTTATCCGAAATGTCACATCAATGTACTTTGTGTCATTCATCATTTATGGACCGTCCTTTAATTGTCATTCCTCTATAAATGAGATGTCCTTTCTATGACACTAGCATTTAATACCCATCTCTTCAACTTCCATTTTTTTATGAAACCCTAACCTATATATTTTACCCTTCACTTTCTTTTCATCATTTCATATACAAAATCCTACCAACTCTCTCTCTCTCTCTCTCTTTCTCTAAACCGCCTCACCCATCTCTCTTTCCAGTCTCTTTCTCTCTTTCTGACTATCATCTCTCTCTCTATCTCTCGATATAGTTTCTCTTTCCTTCTCCATATTCTCTTCATATAAATATCATTTATGGGTCCTAAAAGATCTCCCAAAGCACCCTTAGATGAAATGGTATGATTTCTAAACTCTAAAACTCTTAATTTATGCCTTTTATTTTCGTTTTTCTAGGTTTGCGTTTTTTTTAAACCGAAAATCTTTTTCTTTGATTAATCTTGTTTCGGTTCTCCGTTTTCAAAATCGTTTGTTGGATTTTGATCCTATTGTGATTTCGAGTCTTTTAAATCCAACTTTACGACGATCAATGCTTTATTTTGTGTGAATCTGAAAAATTTCCATTTTTGAACTTTTCAAATTTCGGATCTTTGAATCCATTTTCTGGAATCGTTGTTGATTTGTTCTTGTTTTGGTTAACATATTTTGATTCCTAGTGTTCATGCGATCATTTTGATATATTATTTGTTTGTTTTGGTGAAGCTTCACGTTTTTGTGTTCTTGGTGTTCTTCGAGCACTCAAGACATGTTCTTCGTGTTCTTCATTTTTCTTGCATGACTTGGGTTTTAAAATATTCAAAACATGTTTTCAAAAAGTTGCATGTTTTGATTCCTATTGCTTTCATGTTTATGGTTTGTATGTGTTTGTGTTATTTTTGTGCGGTTTTATGCTAAGTACAAATTATTTATATAGAAATGTGCCTAAATATAACTCTATGCGCCTAACATGCTTATGCACCTTCTATCATTGTGCGCCCTAAGTGATTCATGCGCCTAACATCAGTATGCGCCTCGTGCTATTACAAGTATTATGCGCCTCTATCATTTATGTGCCTCATGACATTATGCGCCTAAAATTTATGCGCCTACATTTATACTTAGTCAATTTCTGTGTTTAATTTTTCCTTAGTGTTCTTCATAGCACCATATTATGCGCCTTGTATACCTAATGTGCCTTCAAAGTTTCACGCGCCTACATATGCATGTGAGGATCCCCCCCCCCTCGGGGCGAAACGGGTTCGTTCGAGGAAAAAAAGCCAAACACGTGTAACTTCACAAACTTAACGGAGTCGCCACATTTGTTAAATTTTAACCCAACAAATTTCACGCGCCTACATATGCATGTGAGGATCTCCCTTGTGTTTGTTAACGAAAAGTGCATATGTGTGTGTGTGTGCTTAGAAAACTGGAGAAACTGATTTTAACAGAAAAAAGGTTCTTTGTAAACATTCTGGATTAAAGGGGACTGAGTTGAAACATGCCCCTGGACAAAGTAGCCGTACGCTAAAGGGGGTCTTCCTGGGAATTTTAACAGATTCCCAGGAATCAGTCCAGTTCCATACAGAAACAGAGCATTCTGCCTGAAACTGGACTGTTTGTTCATTTCCAGCAATTCTTTTGTAACAAAACGCAAATTAAATCACCCCTACGTCATTAATCACTAGATTAGACACCAAAACAAGAATTTTGGATGGGATTAAGACAATCATTGGGGAATTATTGAGAAAAGGTGATGAATATGGCCTTTGAGCCAAGATGACCATTTTGATGAGTAAAGATTCAAACTTTATTATCAAAATGGGATCTTTATACAAGATTAAACCTTTAGGGACAACAAAATCAACAATTGGAAGCATAAAGATTGAACCTTTATGACCTAAATGTGATGAATGAGTGGCTAGATCAAGATTTGGGTGATAAAGATGGAGGCTTTATCACTCCAAATGATCATCATGGCCAAATACAACATAAAGATACATGCTTTCACCATAAAAATGGATCATCAAGCAATTTAAAGAAAAAAATTAACAAATCATGATCTTCTTTAGGTTTTACCCCTTTTCACATACTTGGATGTGAGGGCACCTTGAATCATTTCATGATTTGGTTCCAAGATATGTAACAAGAATATAAGGTGCTTGAAAGGACAAGACTTGCAATATAAAGGTGCTTGACAAGGGAAAGACTTGCAATATAAGTAAATAATCAACATGAACAAGAACAAAAGAGTTTGAGATGGAGAAAAGATGGAGAGAAGGAGGCTTCACCTATGATGGTTACGGCCTATCTTCCTCTCTTTTCACTCAAGTATTTGGTGGTGTTTCACTCAGAATGTATTTCTGCAGAGTTTCACCTATAAAACTATGTTTCTCCCCCTGGAATGATCAGCAAGGGTCTCAATTTATAGGGACTGAGGGTGCCTAAACCAGCCGTACGGCTAGGCCCTTCCCGCGTCCAAACCATCCGTACGGCTCAGCCTAGCGAGCTTCTGGATTTTTCCAATTTTAATTCCAGAGTAGTCCTGGAATTTTCAGTTTATCCTAGTGAGGTCCCAGCCTATCAGTTTATCCCTGAATGGTGCTAAGAATTCCTCTAAGTTGGTCGATTTCAGATTGGGGTACTTACAGCGCTCTGCGCCTTGTCATATGTTATGCGCCTCAAATTTCTTATGCGCCTAACTCTATACTTTGTTCATTTTATGTGTCCATGCGCCTCATTCAATCCTAACTTAATTCATTGTTTTTGTAGGATATTGCAAACTTTAAACCTGGTGGGACACTTGATCTTGATGAGCTATCCTTGGATCCAATAGGGCTTGAAATCATCTCAACCCTTCACACAGTTGGTCTCACACCTTTATTTACGTTGGATCAACCATTCTACTCACCACTTCTTGTTGATGAATTCTTCTCCACTGCCGCTCTCGTTGAGTTACCAACAAATGAAATACGATTTGTGCGCTACAGAATTCTCGCCGTGGTTCAAAATACTGATATCACTATTTCTACCGGTACAATCAAGCATGCAGTGAATTTCAGCATAACCGGCCCTCAAAGCATATCCGGCCAAGCCAACACTTACTCAGTGGCAGCGCAGAACATTGTTGCGCGCGCCTATCTCAATATCCCAACTCTTCAGAATAACATCAAGTCTGTTGAGATTAGGGATGGTGGTGACCTATTGACACATATAGCGCATCTCGTTGATACGTCTATTGTGTTCAAAACGGGCAACGTGAACAGATTCACGGTGGAGCACTGGGAATATACTGCTGCGATTATGGGAAAGGCCAGACTCAATTGGCCTCAAATTCTATTTAAAACTTTGATTGAGCAGATTGATAAGTACAACAAGAATAAGTGTGAAGGAAAGACGAACTTCAAGACTCATTGCCGCATTCTTACGAAGATCTTCCTAACCTACCCAGCACTTGCAAAATTTCTCGATGAGAATCCCGTCTACAAATTAGACGAAGTACCAATTTTTGGTAAGGATAACTTGGTGTTGAAGAGGCGCAGAAAGTGCATAGCAAAGCGCGCACCTCGAGTAAAGGGTGATCAGTTGGTTGATGAAGCCATTGAGTCAGATGAGGCAGATGCTGAAGGCGCAGAACCTATAGTTGGCGCAGAAACTGGCGCAGTTTCTGGCGTAGAAACAGTTAAGGGCAAAGGGATTGCAATAGATGAAGTTTGTTTGAGTGAAGTGGGAAAGGCAGAAATAAGGCGCGTTCAACGTGGTCATGCACCCCATGACTTAACTGGTGGCACAGTTGAGTTTATCAAACGTGGGGGCAAACCACCGAAGGGCCCTCGCATGGACAAAGAAGACATTCAGGCTATCAAGAAAGTGCAGGAAGCTAGCTTGGCTAAAGCAAGGAAGAAAAAAGATAAAGACTATCAGATTAAGCAAGCAGCCTTCCTAGCTCAGAAAGAAAGGCAAAGAGGCGCAGGATCCAGCGCTTATGTACGCGCACCTGCTCCCTCTGTGCCTATTCCTCCTACTGCGCCTCGTTTTTCTACTCACGTGCCTCCATCAAAATCAACAAAAACTTCCAAAAAATCTTCAGCGCCAATCAAGAAAGTGACTATTGCGCCTGCACATGTTCCAGAACCACCTCATACTCCAACTCCAATTTCACTTACAGCTGAACAACAAGAACTCAGAGATAAACTCGCTGCTGAGTTATTTGGTGATTTAAGTGAGGATCAAGTTAAGGGGGAGCCACAACCTTTGAAAAAGCGCAAAACCACTACTGCACCTCCTCTTACTACAGAAGAAGACCTTTCTTCAAGCGCTGAGTATGTTCCATCTCCTCCACATACTTTTGTTCCCTCACCAGTTAGGTGTCCTGATTCACATGCGCCTCTAAAATCTCATGCGCCTCAGTCCACTTCTGCGCCTACTCCTCTTATTTCTGACATGAGTACCATGATGTCTCTGCTTCAACAAATTCAACAAGGTCAAGCTCGACTTGAATCTCAGTTTGAACTTCATGCTTCAATGATAGCATCTCAGGCAGAAGAGATTGCTGCCATTAAAGGGGAGATAATGCGCATTGGCGCTGATATCAGAGACAAACATTTCTTAACTCCTCAGCAATGGAGCGATGCAATAGCTCAAATGAATGACATATTCAAAGCCACTCTTGCTGAGTTACATGATAGAATTGGCGCCGGTATCAAGCTCACATACGGTCAAGCCTTCATTGATGCTATTAAGCAGGTTGAAACCAGTGTTGCTGCTGATATTAAGAAGTTGCTTGACTTAGTCACTGGTGAAAGTGATAATTTGATAAATGTTATGGATAAGCTCAAGGAGATCAAGGATAAGCTTGAAAATACTTCTAGCGCACGTATGGATTTCGCGCCCTCTTCTGCGCCCTCTTCTAGCACAGGAATTGGCGTGCCTCTTAAATCTCACTCCTTAATTTCCAAGTTAGATGTATTAAAGGAGTTGATTGTTACCTATTTCAATGCCGTGCATTCTAGTGCTGATAGGCGCACAGAGAGAACTTCAACTGATATTCTCTCAACAACAGGATAATATTAAGCGCTCTATGGACGAGTACCAATCAATCAATGATGGTAACTTGCACTACCTCAGAGATGGTGTTTCTGAGACATTGTCTAATGTTAACCGTACTCTTTAACTTACCAAACAAATTCAGCTCTCGGCGATGGTGATCGAAGAAGGATTGAAGGAAGACGATGCGCCTCCTCCCAACCCTTAGTTCTTTTCTTTTGTTTGTAAGTTGTTAGAACTTTTGTGAAGTTAGAAACTTTTTGTTGTTAGTGATTTTATTGTGCTTACTTGTTTTAGCACCTTTTGTCTTTGTTCTGTTAAATACTTGTAATCTGTAACTCCTATATTTCGAGTATTAATGAGAACAAAGCATCACTATTGTTTCAAACCTTGTTCACTTAAACTCCTTGTTTGTAGAACAATGAATGTGTTTAAAATCATATGCGTCATACTTAAACTGTTTCATATTTTTATGCATAGAGTTTAAACTTTGTTTAAACAAATCTCAAACCAAAATTCATACATTTTAAATGTGTTAAACTGTTATTTCTATCTTTCCATTTGTAATATTTTATCCTTATTGGAATAGATTAGAAATCTATATCTTGGACTAGTGTGTACATTAACTTGAGAGATGATTTAGCAATTTCATTTATTTGGACATGTTATTATCAAGTATAATGTTTGTCCCTGATATAGTAGGTAATGGCATCAATCAAATAGGGGGAGATTGTTGGGTATTCCCACTTATATCTCAGTATTCAATGTATAGGATTGATTAGATTTGATTGATCCACCACCTAAGTTTTATTTCATGGACTTTAGACCCATATGTAAGAAGTATTTATACTTCATTTTTCAGGTAGTCCATTTGAATAGACTAGGCTTAGGAATAGGGCTAGATATCAAGATTCAAGAAAAATCACAAGTTTTATTCAAGGCATGCGCCTGCGCGCCACGCGCCTATGCATTTCAAAAACCTATGCCTATGCGCCACTTAAGCGCGCGCGCATGATATGCGCCCCAAGGGATCAAACGTGCCTCATTGATGTTAATTCAACACTTGGTGATTTATTGAAGACATGAAGACTTGAAGAGATTCAAACTATGCCAATGATCCAACGGTGGTTAAATAATATGTGTGCACCTAGATTTGAGGACAAGGACACCTGTCCACAACGGTCATATTTGTGTTATGTGTCTAACGGCTATAAAAGGACACGTGCTCCAATCAATGAGCGATAGCACATCTGTCCTTTGATCTTATCCACAATGGATTTCCAACGGCTAGTTTTTGGGGCTGTACTATAAATACCTCATAACTTCAACCATTTGAAGTTGCTAAGCATTTCAGAATTTATCTCTCAAGCATTTATTGAAGATTTGAAGATTGCCTTTGAAATTCCCAGATTCCTCAAGAACATCTCCATACCTTCATACTTAGCCCAGATCCTCAAGCAAAAACACTTTAGTTTTATTGTGCTCTAAATCTCATAGATCTAAAGAGCCTTGAAACTAAGAACACACACACACCTATTTAAGTTTGATCACTTAGATATTTCTTTTAAGAGATACACCGGTTTTGTCTAGGATTTGTTTTTTCATAGAATATTAGATCTTGAGTTAGTGTATAAGCTCAAACGTTGTAATTTGTAACACTCTCTCATATTATAAGATCTTCATTAGAAATCCAAGACTAACCATCTTGGTAGAGGACGTAGATCATTTCCCGATCGAACCTCTCCAAATAACGCGCATTCAATTCTTGTCATTTACTTTCAAGTTATTATCTTATCTCACTATTTGCTTGTTTACTCATTGTAGATTGATTGGATTGAATTGTGTTGTGTTTGTTATATCATTTGCCTTAGTCCCTTATTTCACTCACTTTGAGCCAAAATACTTAGAGTGTGTGCGCGCCCCCTTTATCAAGTTTTAAGCCTACTTACTTAACTAAATTCCACTATGCATTTCACTCACTCACTTAGGCGCATTTCATAACGCTTATTTGATAAAGTGCACATTTGCAATTGAGTTTATCAAGGGTTCGAAAAGAATTTCAAAACAGCTATTCACACCCCCTCCCCCTTTAGCTATTTTTCATACCCTTGTTTCCCTTTGGGACTTACAGTGGTTTTATGCGGGCTATGTCAAATCTAGGCGCATTAATTCTATTCATCTATAAGCAAGATTAAGAAACAATGATTCCTATACGTTTAAAATGGTTTGACTTAGTTAGGCTATCAAAACAGTTTTGGGCCTAAGGCACAGATGAGATTAAAACATATGATGTCTAAAATCTCATAAAATATCTAAGAGTCATATATGCTATGATTGACAAGGCGGTGTCTACCTAAATAACTTATTTTGAGCAGTTGTGCCAAAGCCGACTCAAAGTTAAGTGAAATATGGATCTTAGACCATTTGAATTATATGATACATTGGATGTATTTGAAGGTTATATAATTTAGTGGGAGTATTTGTGAAATACTAATATTTGTAATATCTTTAATCAAGTTGGTATTTATATTTAATTATATGTTTGCATAATTGTAGACAATGGCTCAAAGTACAAGTTCTTTTTCATTGCGATATCCTTGAGAAGGAAAAGCTTCAAGAAAATGGAGCTAACTTCACGGATTAGATCCGTAGCCTTAGAATTGTTCTAAAGCATGAAGACAAGCTCTATATTCTTGATGAGCCCGTTCCTGAAGAGGAACCTGCTTCTAATGCACCCAAGGATGAGAGAAATGCCTACAAGAACCACAAGAGTGATTCTCGTGAGGTGGGTTGTCTCATTCTTGCGGCCATGTGTTCAGAGCTTCAGAAGACTCTTGAACACTTGGAGGCATTTGACCTTGTTGTTCAGTTGAAAGATATGTTTCAAGAACAAGCAAGGCAAGAAAGGTTCGACACTATAGCTGCCTTAGTCTCATGCAAGATGAGCGAAGGGCAGGCTGTGGACCCTCATGTTCTGAAGATGAAGGCTCACTTTGAGCATCTAGAGAGGCTTGGCCATCCCATTGATGTTGAGTTAGCCACCGATTTTATACTTAATTCATTGCCAAGAGCTATGATCAGTTCGTAATGAACTTTAATATGCATGGCATGGATAAGTCCCTGTCTGAGTTGCATGGGGTGCTAAAGACAGCGGAAAAGAAAATCGGTAAAGAAGTCGCTCCTGTTCTTGTAGTGTCAAAGGAAGAAAAGGGCCATAAAGGCAAAGGAAAGTGTAAGGCAAAAGTTGTCAAACCCAAAATTAGTAAGGCAATTGTTCCCTATACTAATGTGGCTAAACCTACTTCCCAAAATGATGCAATTTGTTTCCACTGCAATGAGATTGGTCATTGGAAATGCAATTGCAAGGTTTACAAGGAAGAGTTAAAGAATAAGAAGGGCAGTGGGATTGCTTCTACTTCAGGTATCTATGTTATAGATGTTCTTCTTTCTACCTCTAGTTCCTGGGTATTAGATATCGGATGTGGATCTCACATTTGTTTAAATGTGCAGGGACTAAGGAATGGAAGGCTACTTAAATATGGCGAAGTGGAACTACGTGTGGGGAATGAAGCAAGAGTTGTTGCATTAGCCGTAGGAACATACGATGTCATTTTACCTAGCGGATTAATTCTTGTTTTGAACAATTGTTATTACGTTCCGGATTTAAGTAGAAATATTATTTCAATTTTTTGTTTGGATAATGAAGGTTTTAAGTTTCTTATTGATAATAAGAAGTTTTCTATTTATTTAAATGATATGATTTATTGTACTGCGTATTCATTTAATGTCCTTTATGTTCTTGACGTTGAGAATGTGAATAATGATGATATCTATAATGTAAATAAGAAATCCAAACCTAATGATGTAAATCATACTTACATGTGGCATTGCTGTTTTGGTCATATTAATGAGAAGCGTGTCTCAAAACTCCATGGGGACGGACTTTTAGATTCACATGATTTTGAATCATATGAAACTTGTGAGTCTTGTTTACTTGGAAAGATGACTAAGGCGCCTTTTACTAAGAGTAGTGAAAGGGCTAGTGACTTATTGGCACTCATACATACTGATGTGTGTGGACCAATGAGCTGCAATGCTAGGGGAGGATATCAATACTTCATAACTTTTACTGATGATTTTAGTAGATATGGCTATGTCTATTTAATGAAACATAAAAGTGAATCTTTTGAGATATTTAGAATATTTCAAAATGAAGTACAGAATCAACTTGGAAAAACTATTAAAGCACTCCAATCTGATCGTGGTGGAGAATATTTAAGCCAAGAATTTGACAATCATCTTAAAGATTGTGGAATTGTATCACAATTAACTCCACCCGAAACACCACAATGGAATGGTGTGTCTGAGCGGAGAAATAGGACCTTATTAGATATGGTCCGTTCGATGATGAGTCAAGTTGATCTTCCTTTATCCTTTTGGGAACATGCACTAGAAACTGCTGCTCTTACACTAAATAGAGTTCCAACTAAATCTGTTCTAAAGACTCCATATGAGATGTGGACCGGAAGAAAACATAGTTTGTCTTTCATGAAGATTTGGGGTTGTGAAGCTTTTGTTAAGAAACTCATATCTGACAAACTTACACCTAAATCTGATAAATGTATTTTCGTTGGTAACCCTACGGAAACTAAGGGTTATTACTTTTACAACCGCGCGGAAAATAAAGTGTTTGCTGCCCATCATGGTACCTTTCTAGAGAGATTTTCTCTCCAAAGGAATTAGTTGGAGTAAAATTTATCTCGAAGAGGTTCGAGAACCCAAAAATAACATGGAACAAAATTTTGGATCTGAACAAGTTTCACAAGGAGTTGTGGAACCTATTCAGAATACTCAAGTTCCTCGGAGAACTGGTAGGGTGCGAACCGAACCTGAGAGATATGGATTTCTCATGACGGATAGCAATGAAGTGGAAGTCATAGTTGATGATGAACCTACTTCCTATCAAGAAGCGATATCCGCTCCTGATTCAGATAAATGGCTAGGAGCCATGGAATCTGAAATTAAGTCCATGTATGATAATCAAGTTTGGAACTCAATTGATGCACCCGAAGGTGTAAAAACCATAGGATGCAAGTGGGTTTTCAAAAAAAAAACTGACATGGATGGAAAGGTGCATACTTATAAAGCTAGACTTGTAGCGAAAGGCTATAGGCAGATTCAATGAATTGACTATGATGAAACCTTTTCGCCCGTAGCAATGATCAAGTCTATAAGAATTTTAATTTCCATAGCTGCATATTTGACTATGAGATATGACAAAATGGATGTAAAACAGTGTTCCTTAACCGGAATTACTTGATGATATTTATATGACAAAACCTGAAGGTTTTGTAATTCCAGAAAATTCTAACAAAGTATGTAAGTTGCAAAGATCTATTTATGGATTGAAGCAAGCTTCTAGGAGTTGGAATCTTCTATTTGATGAATCGGTCAAAGAGTTTGGCTTCATCAAGAATGAAGACGAACCTTGTGTTTACAAGAAGATTAGTGGGAGCGTAGTATTATTTCTAGTACTATATGTTGATGGCATATTGCTCATGGGAAACGACATTCCTGCATTGCAGTCTGTAAAGACTTGGTTAGGAAAGTGTTTTTCAATGAAAGATAGGGAGAAGCCGCTTATATCCTTGGCATAAGGATCTATCGTGATAGATCTAATAAATTGATTGGTTTAAGTCAAGATACATATATTGACAAAGTTCTTAAGAGATTCCTCATGGAAAACTCTAAGAGAGGAAATTTTCCAGTGGGTCATGGTATATCTCTAAGCAAGAATCAGTGTCCTAAGACGACTGATGAGCGTAAGAGAATGATTGGGATTCCATATGCTTCTGCAATTGGATCAATCATGTATGCCATGATATGTACTAGACCCGATGTCTCGTATGCTTTGAGCATGACGACCAGATTCCAATCTGATCCTGGTGAGAGTCACTGGATTGCAGTCAAGACGATTCTTAAGTACTTGCGAAGGACTAAAGATGATCTTGTTGTAAGTGGTTACACATATGAAAGCTTCCAAACTGATAAGGATGATTCAAATCGCAATCTGGATTTATATTTATGCTAAATGGATGTGCTGTTAGCTGGAAGAGTTCTAAGCAAAGTACCGTCGGAGATTCTATAACGGAAGCTGAGTATATTGTTGCATCCGATGCTGCAAAGGAGGTTGTTTGGATCAATAAGTTCATTGGTGAACTTGAGGTGATTCCTAGCATTGCTAACCCAATAGACCTTTATTGTGATAATAATGGTGCTATTTCTCAAGCAAAGGAACCAAGATCACATCAGAAATCCAAACACATACTTAGGCGTTTTCATATCATTCGAGAGATCGTTGATAGAGGAGACGTAAATATATGCAGAGTACCGACTGATGATAACATTGCCGACCCATTAACAAAGGGTATTCCACAAGCAAAGCATGATGCTCATGTTAGGTCTATGGGTATTCGATACATTAATTAGGCCTAGTGCAAGTGGGAGATTGTTGGTGTTGTATGCTCTAGGCACGTTATTTGAACGATTAATGTTATCTATTGATTATGTTTTAATAAAGATATTGAATGTTGATTATTATATCCATTGCATGTTTATTATAATAATCCTCGTCCCTGATAATTATGATTAATTGTTAGTATACGTTTAATAGATAATCATATGATGATTATGGTGTATAAGATACAATTAAACTTATAGGTATTTGTTGGAGAACGAATACTGGACTGACCCGTATGAGATTTATGTCATGGTCATAATGTCATAATTAAGTCTCATATAGTTATATCATTGAATCTTAGACCTGAGATATTACAGTCTTCATATGATGAACATTACGTTTGACATATTCAAACCATTACCCTTAAACGGGTAGCTATAAAGAATGTGATTGGCATAATCGAATTCATGTTGGGAAG